>CM062809.1:863665151-863830207 GCA_031772625.1 Pinus tabuliformis
TGATGAAATGAAATGAAATGAGTGAAATGGAGTGAAATGAAGCGGAGTGAAGTGAAATGAAAATGAGATGGAGATGGAGTGGAATGGAAAATGAGGTGGAGTGAAGATGGAAAAAGAAGGAGAGAAGAGATTTTTTTTTTGGAAAATATAGTGTCAGGTGTCCCTGATTTTCACTCTACATTTTCTGTATAAGACCGCCAATCTGTGATTGGTTTTCAGTCTTATACAAATTTTTTTATTTATTTATTATTATTTTTTTAACTGAAAGAAACAAAGGCTAGGCTGGTGGGGAAGAAGGATTCTTCTTCACCAGCCTTATTGCAGAATTCTCTTGAAACATTTTGACAAATTCCTCTTTTGAGAGTGGCTTATGATAAATTTTCAATCGGTGGCCATTCACAATGAGAGGAGTTTGAAATTCATCAATGGTCTTGATTCTTACTGCTCCATTGCTAAAGACTTTTTCAATCTCATATGGCCCAAGCCAATGAGTCTGAAATTTACCTTTGAAGTCTTTAAACTTGGAATCAAACAGTAGTGCCCAATCTCCCTCTTGAAACTTTTTCTCTTTGATGTATATGTCATGCCACTTAGCTCTTTGATGTTGAACTAGATCAGTTCTTAAAATTTCTTCTTGCCTGATCTCATCTAGCTCATTCAGCTGCTCCATTCTGTGCTTTTGGGCTTCTGATAGATTCATCCCCAACTGAACTGCCATCTTGAAAGTCTTGACTTGAAATTCGATGGGGAGCAGGACTTCTTTCCCATAAACAAGTTCACAGGGAGAATGTCATGTTGTGTTCCTCCATGTAATTCTGTAGGCCCACAAGGCTTCAGGAAGCCTCTCTGCCCAATCTCTTCTATGTATATGGACAGTTTTGGTGATGATGCTCCCAAGAACTTTGTTTGTAGACTCCACTTGGCCATTTGCTTGCGGATGGTAAGGAGTAGATTTTTTGTGCTTGATTTTGTATTCTTCCATCAGCTTCTCCATCAAGTTAGATGTAAATTGATTTCCCTGATCTGTCACAATTTCTCTTGGGACACCAAAGCGAGTAAAAATATCCTCATAAAGAAAATTAACAACTGAATTTTCAGTGGCAGAAGGCAATGCTTTGGCTTCTACCCATTTAGTGACATAATCAGTGCATACCAATATATACTTCTTCTGTTTAGATGGTGGATTAATGGGTCCAATAAAATCTAAAGCCCATTTTTGTTGTGGGGAAAAATGCCTATGCAGGACGATCCTATCCACCTAAGGTGTGACAGTGCCTTAGCAACAAACAAAGACAGCTATTCTAGTATTTCTTCCTTTATGAAATGAGAGTGAAGAGAAATAGATGGACTTACCGGTGTCTTCCGTTTGTCCCTCGATCCAGTTTCTCTTCTCTTTGGGAGTTCACAGCTACTTGCCTTCTTGCTCGCCCAGCTTCAACAGGTTCCTGCAAGATCACAAGAGAAGAACACTACACAAAGACAGATATCCACATTCATAACTAGTTCAGGATTAGAAATAAACCAAATACACTAATGCAATCATACATCAAAGACACATCAGTATATAGGAGAAACCAAGATAGCTTTATTGATGAATAACAAGGTTCAGGAGGAGATACAACCAATAGAGGTCCAATCCAGCACCTCCTTCCCAGCAAATGAAATTCCTATCTTCACCTCCCTTCAAAGCATTAAGCACCCAATGATTCCAATCTCAAACCAACAACAATTCTTTGCAATAACAAAATTCCAGCCTCCTAGATCTCATGGAGAAGAGATCTATATATAGATGTTTGGAATGAAGATGAGTCAGCTTGTGATCTGACTAGTGTCCTCTCTCTCTGTCAGTTCTTACTTCCACTTGGAGGCTAAGAGCCTCTTACTCATCACTTAGTCGAACTCATCAAGGCAAGTGTCATGGAGGAAGATTCTGGAAGCTTCCACAGTCTTGACACCTTTCACAAGAGACCCTGACATTTGTCACTTCCCGCTCAGCGCACCCTGGTAGTGCTTCTACCTGCGTTGCAATGCAACTGGCCAGTGTAACCTCTGCATTTCAACGCAGGTAGCTAGTGGAGCTTCTGAATTGATCCTGAATTGACTTGTTTTTGAGCAGTTTCTGGTGGAGAACTTCTGTGAATTGCTGTGGTTTGGTGGCCTTGTTCCTCTAGGGGTAGGAACAACATGTTTAGGGACTTTGGATCCCTTGGATTATGGACATTTCATGCTTATTGCTGTAAGGCACAAAAATGTCTATAACAGTTGCCCCCTAAAGTATGAGGCCGTTTATCGGGTGAAATGCTTTATTAGGAGGATCCGAAGTTCATTCATTGCTGGGAGGAGACCTGTAATACAATACAATACAATACATTATTTTCATACTTTTTCCATGATCTAGCTGAAGCGGGCATTCCCATGCTCAGCTTTATAAATTCATTTTTCTGTACATAGAACAGACAATCGTCTGATGGTAGACTGATGATTTTGATGAAATCATCATCCTTTTGGTAGGATGATTATCTGATGCAATGCTGTACATGTCAATGTCTTTATCTTCTGAATATATATCGCAGCCCGGATGGATGAAACTAGATCCGGGGTCTTCAATCTCGTCCGATCTTCACTCTAAGTACAAGTCGATCCATGTGAGAATTTCTCTGAAGTCGAACATGGAAGGACATCGCTTGATTACCAGTCAATGATGTAAACTGTTAACAAGCGCGAGAGGAATCACCGATAATGATGATGACCCTCAAGGTACTACAGTACAATTCACGTGGTGTGAATAGAGGACTTGGCGTCGAACACCACGCAAAATCTTTCGGTCGAAGGTCATTGATGTATACCTGTCGCCGGAAGTGAGAAACTTGCCATTAAGGCATGCAAGCTTCAAAGTACTGAGGGGGGGTGTTCCTAGATCAACTTCTTAGATAATGAGCTGATGTCGACAAGAAGCGATCCGTCAAAGGAGGGCCTTAATGAATCCCACATCAATGACACGGAACGGAGCTAATGATTTTGATGGAGGTGAAAACGATCTGATGATATATGATTCAGGGTGGCGGTCATGAAAGAGTATAATGTATGGTAGTGGATGGGACACAGGTGACTTCTCTGAACGACTTCTCTTGAACATATGGCGACACTGATGCGATGGATCGGTAGCATTACCCCAAATATGGATGGTATGGCGAGACCATGGTGATGTGACCGGTGAATGAAACAACCCAACCCGATTGTGGTACGGAGAAAAGTGTCATGTTCAAGAGCGACTTGCTACCATCAAAGTTTTCGTTAGTTTCTCCCAATTTTTCCCCAGTCATTGCTGACCAGTACCTCTTTATTTTTGTCAAGCTTGAGGAGGATAACATATGCTTGCTCTATAACCTGCCCTTCGGGCAAGCCCATCGCTATGTTTTAACGAGCCTAGCGATAGGGAAACTCGTTCTCGTCTAAAGACAAGTTTGTCGCTATTTAATGCATTTAACGAGTCTAACGACAAGGATAACTCGGTCCTTTTCATTTTTAGAGAGTCTGAAAAGGTACATAAAGTTAACTCCAAAGGTCCTTTTTCGTCATCTAATCCCTTAAGTCCGAAAAAGTATAAAACAATACAGAAGGGATGAATTTTCGATCTTTTTAACGAGCCGAATAAAACAAGCACTCGATCTTTTTGTGCAATAATCCCTCAGGTCCAAAAAGATTAAAATCTAGAGGAGGGATAGCTCTTCCGGTCACTTTAACGAGCTGGAAGGCCAAAACTCGGCAACCTTTTCATATTTTACGAGTCAGATGAAAAGAGCTTAAAGAAGACTCGTCTTTTGAGGAACGAGTGATAAACAGGGGTAGCAGCTGATTCCAGGGAAGGATTGGAATTTCCAAATCACGGCAATGTCACAAGGATGGCTAGTGAAATCACTCTTCGCAGCTGTTCCTCAAAATGGGTAAACAATCATATGGAGGTGAATGATCGGCCAATGGAAAAGTGGAGGTGATGGGCAAACACGACCAAGGCTTTAATGGCTGATGATATTACGTTCACCGCGGTTATCTACCGGAATAGTTCATTTTTTAACGAGCTTAAACACGGGTGGAAACATTTGCTCGATCTTATGTTTATTTTTTAACGAGCATGAACTATGCGCTAAAACTGCTCGGATCTTGCGTTTATTTTTTAACGAGCATGAACTGTGTGCTAAAACTGCTCGATTATCCAGTCATAAGGTAAGAATGTCTCATTAAGATTCTATTTTTTACTGGAGCTTCATCTTACAAAGCTTTGCTCCTCATCCTTTCTTTATGCAAGTTAGGAAACGACTAATCCAAAAAACAGATAAATAACCGCTCTTTGCTTGCACTCCAAAAGGTTTGCATGCCTTCAGGTATAAAACAGAGTTTCAAGGTTACCTCTACTTCCTTTTCGCCAAAACAAATGTTTTACCGAGAGAGGCTTACCTCTTTCAGGCTACCCAAAGATAGTTCCGTTTGCCTTCCAAACAAAACACTTCTTCGGTGGTGTCTACCGAGATAGACAAAGGTGAATGACTTTGGCGCCAAACACGTAACTTTGACAAAAGAATCCTATTCTAGAATAACCCCTCTTCCTAGACGGACGGGGTACAGACTAGTCATATTCTCCCGCGGAAACCTACCTTATACCCAAAGTTTTCCTGC
This sequence comes from Pinus tabuliformis, assembly GCA_031772625.1. NCBI lineage: Eukaryota > Viridiplantae > Streptophyta > Pinopsida > Pinales > Pinaceae > Pinus > Pinus tabuliformis. The sequence goes on from CM062809.1 coordinate 863,669,826, forward strand.
CGAAGCAGACTAGGACGCATGCCCCCTGGGTTCCAGTCATATCCTCCCGGATTACTCGCGCTCATCAGGAGGACGGACCATGGGTTGAGACATTTCTTGAGTGAAGAGACCATTTAGGGATGGTATATGACTATTTGCAATGCGTGATCCGGGGAATGAAAGTTGGTCCACGAGCTTGACCATTCTTCCTCCGTGCGGAAAACACATTACTCTAAAGAGTGATGAGACGATGGCTCCCATGCAATATATATAGTCTCGTCCAAGGAGTAGGTTATAATCCAAGGGTCCTTGAACGACCATCACGTTCATTTGAACGGTCTTCCCTTTCAATGTTATGGGCACATTGGGGAGGATCCCTAAAGGTCGACTGGTTCCTTTATCGAAGCCTGTCAGATTTCTCATTTCAGGCAAAAGCGCTGGCGAACCAAGCGCTTTCCAAGCAATAGAGGAAAGGATACTCACAGATGCCCCCTCATCAATGATAGTGCCAGCCATTACCATTCTGTATATTTGGACAATAATTCTGAATGGTATGGCTGCTGGCAACCGGGGTCTGCCTAGCTGGTTCCAGTCGAAGGACACAACTAGGTTGCTTGGTGGTGGGACCGAATACACGACCGGGTATGACTCTGACGAAGTTCCTTCCTGCGATAAAGAAATGGGCACATTGCCCCCTTGTTCGTCGGAGTCTGTGTTGATGAAGAGAATTTAGACGGTGTCATCTTCATTCTCCTCTGTGATGGTATCATTCGAGGAGAGAGCCTCTGAAGGCAAAACCGGGTCAACTTCCGCCTCAACCTTTTGACTTTCGTCAGGTATGGATTCAGACGGTTCATCCTCAATGATAGGTGCTTCGGCTGACCACCTGGGCGGGCCAGCCAGATTCTCAACTGGTGAAGGACTTGGCAGGAGTTTTTGATATCCAGGAGGAAGTTGCGCTCGTAAAATCGGGCGATCTTCCAAAACTCTCTTAGCCTCGTCTAAGAAGGGACAACGGTGGATGGCATGGTTGCCTTCACACAGTTTGCAGGGAAATCTAGCTTTCCCTCTCTGTCCTGTGGCTTCACTTTCACTAGTTGACGGTGTGCTATCAACATGGCTATCAGAGGTTGACGCAACCGAATTGTGCAAGCGGGGAGACCAGTCCCTTAGTATCCAAGGGATGCAGGGACAATCTCTGTGAAAGTGGTATCCCTTGCATATGACACATGGCGATTTAGGCCTAGTCAGTGCAATGTGTGGATTTTCGTTAGATGCCCTTTGCTTGCCCCCAGTCGCTTTTGGCTCCTTCTTCTTCTTCTCTTTCTTCTTCTTCTCCTTCTTCTCCTTAGGAGCTTGGCTTTTGGCTTTGCCAGCTCCATCATGCGAAGAGGAAGGAGGAGAGGAAGAGTTATAGGAAGTAGAAGGCTGGTGGGCAGCTCTTGACTGGTCTAACTGCTGATTCGATTGTTCAGGAGTAGTGATGTTTTGAACAACATTAGTTGAGAAGAGCCAGACAGGCAAGCCTATTGTCAGTCCTGGAAGCGACAATGTGGCCATATGGGGCGCTCCAACATCTCCCCAAGAGGAGAAGGGACTAGGATTTCCACCAAGGGGAATTCCTTGGTTGGAGGGCTCCATTTTCTCAATTGAAATATCAATGCGGGAATAAGGGTGATTGATTATTCCGTTAAAATAAATTTTAATGACGCTTTAGACACAACTTGCTTTTTCAGTTTTAAAGAGTCGAGAAAAAGATAAAGATGACTCTAGTCGCCTTCGATGTTTTAACGAGCCCGAAGTGACAAATGCTCGGATGGACTTTTTCCATTATAGAGTCTGAAAAAGGCCAAAAGGAACTGCTCTGGAGATCTAGGTAGAGGGTGTGCCAAACCAATCACAAAACTGCAGAATACATTTTACGGTACGACAGTCAATCTTCCCGAATGCTGTGTTCGGTGCATTGCGATCAATAGGGCGGTCGACACGGCTTCCTAAGGATAAAGGTTTTAAGCCTATAGGGGTCTCCCAATATATACGCGACGGTACGTGGGAGCACAATTCGTACTGGCACTTTTGGTCTCTCAGGAGGAATCACCCACCATCAGCGAGGCCAACAGATACCATGTTTAACGACGCCGGAACACGTCTCTATCCTAGACCTCTATGTTGTGCGTTATGTTACAAAGCGTTATTAAGTTCATTCAGTTTATTTTATGTTGATCTTTCTTAGAAGTTTGCCTTTTGAGGTTCACCACGAGATGTATAAACAACTTCCTAAATGCAATCTAAAAGATGATAAGCAAATTTTATCTCTTTTTCAACAATGAAAATCCTGGCTACAAAGGGAAAAGAAAGACACCATCTTTTCTCAAAGAGCAATCAGCACACTCTAAAATGCACTTTTCCTAAATCAAACATGCAAACTATCAAGATGCAAATGCACAATGCAAGTGTTTGTTTTCCGCTTTCTTAATATTGATGCCTAAAAAGAAAGCTTTTTGCACAACTTTGAATTTGCTTTTAAATGATCACTACAAACAAGTTTACTTTTTCGAAATCAGAAAGGGTAGAAGAGATTACAACACTTAACGATTTTCGAAATGAACTACTTGTTTTGACACTTAAAAGAGACAAACTCAAACCAAAAGCAAAAATGAATGTATAACCAATCTGTAAACAGCCAATGAACTCTCTCCTAAGATCACAATCAACAGATCTGAATCAAGGGCTACAGGATGACTATTTCACTCATGCAAAAGGAGACTGTAAATGACGCCACAAACAAATAAAAACACTCACAGTCTTTTGTACAAAAGGAGGCGGAATTTAAGCAGAGAAAAGGGGTTATCAGACTGGTACCTATGCTGGTTACAGGCTGCAAAAATCAGAGATCAAAACAAGGCAAAACAGAGCAGAGAACCCCAGCTGCACAAGGCAAAACTGGATCAGCGCACCTGTATAGAAGGGAAACTGAATTTCAGCGCAGGTAGCCTTCACGGGAACTGCGTTGAAATGCAGAGTCTCTTCACAGAGCCTGCGCTGAAGAAACGAGAGTTGTTTCTCTGGGTTCTGGGTCACGGTTTGCTATTTAATCTACAGTTTCAGGCCAAATAAAAGCAACAAGCAAGGTGCAATCAAAGGGATGCTTTGAGGGAGGACTAAGATCTATCACAAAGGATCATCAAATCATTTGTGATTCCATTGTTCAGATCATAGACAAATCCAGTGATTGGATCAAAGCAGCAGCTGTCTACTTTGCATCTGAGAATAGCAGATGCAGTTCGATTGCTGCTGTTGAGTCTATGAAATAAACAATGATAGAAACACAAATAAAATGACTAAATACTTCTCCCCAGCGGAGTCGCCAATTTGTTGTGGGGAAAAATGCCTATGCAGGACGATCCTATCCACCTAAGGTGTGACAGTGCCTTAGCAACAAACAAAGACAGCTATTCTAGTATTTCTTCCTTTATGAAATGAGAGTGAAGAGAAATAGATGGACTTACCGGTGTCTTCCGTTTGTCCCTCGATCCGGTTTCTCTTCTCTTTGGGAGTTCACAGCTACTTGCCTTCTTGCTCGCCCAGCTTCAACAGGTTCCTGCAAGATCACAAGAGAAGAACACTACACAAAGACAGATATCCACATTCATAACTAGTTCAGGATTAGAAATAAACCAAATACACTAATGCAATCATACATCAAAGACACATCAGTATATAGGAGAAACCAAGATAGCTTTATTGATGAATAACAAGGTTCAGGAGGAGATACAACCAATAGAGGTCCAATCCAGCACCTCCTTCCCAGCAAATGAAATTCCTATCTTCACCTCCCTTCAAAGCATTAAGCATCCAATGATTCCAATCTCAAACCAACAGCAATTCTTTGCAATAACAAAATTCCAGCCTCCTAGATCTCATGGAGAAGAGATCTATATATAGATGTTTGGAGTGAAGATGAGTCAGCTTGTGATCTGACTAGTGTCCTCTCTCTCTGTCAGTTCTTACTTCCACTTGGAGGCTAAGAGCCTCTTACTCATCACTTAGTCGAACTCATCAAGGCAAGTGTCATGGAGGAAGATTCTGGAAGCTTCCACAGTCTTGACACCTTTCACAAGAGACCCTGACATTTGTCACTTCCCACTCAGCGCACCCTGGTATTGCTTCTACCTGTGTTGCAATGAAACTGGCCAGTGTAACCTCTGCATTTCAACGCAGGCAGCTAGTGGAGCTTCTGAATTGATCCTGAATTGACTTGTTTTTGAGCAGTTTCTGGTGGAGAACTTCTGTGAATTGCTGTGGTTTGTTGGCCTTGTTCCTCTAGGGGTAGGAACAACATGTTTAGGGACTTTGGATCCCTTGGATTATGGACATTTCATGCTTATTGCTGTAAGGCACAAAAATGTCTATAACAATTTTTCAAAGGGTTCGATGAGTACCTGTGGTTGTAATGACATTTCATTTGAAAGAGTCGGTCTCCCAACTCTTTGGCAGTTGTCACACCTTCTGACATATTGTTTTGTATCTTTGAAGAGGGAAGGCCAATAATATCCTAAAGAAAGGATTTTATAGGCCGTCCCTTTGTCAGCAAAGTGTCCACCGCATGGTTCATCACGACATGCCTTAAGGATGTCAGGCATTTCATCTTCCCAAACACATCTTCTGATCACACAATCTAGCCCTGTTTTAAACAATTCATTAGAAATCCATGAATAATTCGAACTCTCCTGAATAATTCTTCTTTTTTCACTAGGAAATAAATTTGGAGGTAGCTTCCCTGTAACCAAATAGTTAGCAATATCTGCATACCAAGGAGTCTTAGTAGTTACTGCAAATAAATATTCATCTGGAAACTTATCCTCTACAGGAGAATCTTCGTTAGTATTTTGAATCCTAGACAAGAAATCAGCTACTATATTTTGTTTCCCTGGTCTATCCAACACAGTAATATTGAATTCTTGTAAAAGTAAGAGCCATATTGTAACTCTGCCATTAGTAACAGGTTTGTTCATTAGATATCTAATTGCAGAATGATCAGTATGGACAAAAGTTTCATAGCTTTTTATATAATGTCTAAACTTATTGATTGCATGAACAACAACTAAGAACTCTTTTTCAGTCACAGTATAGTTTAACTCGGTGGGAGTCAATTTTTTACTGGTGTAGTAAATAGCATAAGGAACTAAATCCTTTTGACCCAACACAGCTCCTAGAGTTGTATCTGAAGCATCTGTAGAAATATGGAAAGGAAGTTCCCAATTTGGCACTCTCAAAATGGGTGCTTCAGATATTCTTGTTTTCAAAGTTTCAAATGCAGATTGACAATCAGGATCCCATTTGAATTCACAGTCCTTTGTAAGTAATTTGAAGAGTGGAGATGCTATTTTGGTGAAGTTTTCGATAAATCTTCTATAGTATCCAATAAATCCAAGAAAACTTCTAACATCTTTTTGACAGTTTGGAATAGGCAACTTGGAGATGACTTCAACTTTTGATCTATCAACTTTAATCCCATCCCCCGAAATATGATGTCCCAAAACAATACCTTCAGTAAACATCATAAAGCATTTTTCATGACTCAATGAAAGGTTTGTTTCTTTACACCTTATAAGGACTTTTTCCAAATTCTCTAATGCCTCTTCAAATGAATTACCATAAACTGTAAAATCATCCATATAAACCTCTACACAATCATGGATTAGATCAGAAAAGATTCCTAGTACTGCCCTTTAAAATGTTGCGGGTGCATTACATAATCCAAAAAGAAGTACTCAATAAGCAAAAGTTCCCCATGGATAGGTAAATGTGGTCTTATCTTGATCTTCAGGTGCTACCTGAATCTGATTATAGCCACTAAAACCATCCAAAATTGAAAAATACTTTTTGCCTACTAAAGTATCTAATACCTGATCAATAAAGGGTAAAGGAAAGTGATCCTTCAAAGTTTCTTTGTTCAATTCCCTGTAATCAATGCATACCCTCCATTTACCATTTTTTTTAGGTACTATAACCAAAGGAGAAACCCATCGGCTATCTGAAATTAGATAAATGAAGTTTACATTGAGTAGTTTTTGGAGCTCTTCTTTCACTATCTCCCTAAGGTTTGGATTCATCCTTCTCTGAGGTTTTCTGATTGGTCTACTATTTTCCTCGATATAGATGTGATGAATGCAAGTATTAGGATCAATACCTTTCATATCGGTATACTCCCATGCAAATGCAGTAGAATGTTTTTGCAAGATTTTGGTTAGCTCTCCCTGTTGTGATTTTTCCAAGTTTTTGTTGATATTCAATGTTTTACCTGGAAAGATCTCAATGGCGGAACTACCAAACTCTTCCATAGAGAAAGAGACATTTGTCTAGATGATAGATACTCAATATCAGAATCTAACTGAAATTGTGTGTGGTCATATTCTGAAGATGTTTCAAAGTTTTCTAATGTGTTCAGAATTTGACTATCTTCACTGATTTCAGAAATGGTAAAGACAGGTTGTATAGTATCCTCATCATCAACCCACTCATTATCTCCTATTTCTGTAATTGCTTTTGCTGGAGGATACAGATTAAATTTCTTTGTCGAATTACCATCAGAAATATACATATCCCCAGACCTACAACTGATAAAAGCATCAGCTGTGGCTAGCCAAGGTCTTCCTAAGATGAGAGGGTGTCCTCCTAAATTACTCTTGGGAGTTAAAATCATGAAATCTACTGGATATTCCCAAGAGTCTAAGGAGACCGAAATGTCTTCTAATACACCATCTGTTTTGATAATTGATCGATCTGCAAGTTGCAGTAAAGTAGATGTAAAAAGAAGATTAGGAAGTTTTAGCTGTTCCATAGTCTGTTTACTCATAATGTTGATAGCAGCCCCTAAATCAATCAAAGTATTTGGAATTTCTACCCCATTGATATGTGTTTTGACAATTGGACTACTGAGATCTACATACTTCTGCATAGTAATTTTTCCCATCATGATATCTGCAATTTTTCCTACCAAGTGGATTCTTCTTGTATCTCTCGGTTTCCTTCCTGGTCTTTTAAGACTCAACTCCTTTATTGTTTTTGCTAGAATAGGAATCTCTCTAATGGCTTGTAACAAGGGAATCTTGAGACAGACATTCTTTAATTCATCTAGAAAATCATAGTCAGGTAATAAGATTTGTTTTTCCACCCCTTTGTCAATTTGTAATCTTTCAGGAAAAGGAGGTGTGGATGAAGATGCAGGTTGCTCAACTATAGGAGTTGTGGGGGTTGACTCTTTTTCTTTTTCTTTTTGAGTGTTTAGGTTTTGAAGAGATACTTCAGAACCTTTATTGGCTTCAAGAGAATCTTCCTCAGAAATGCTTTGCTTTTGAGTATCTATAGAAGGTTTATCTAAAACTCTACCAGATCTGAGTTGTACATCATTGAGAGGAACAATCATATAGGTAGGAAATTGTTGTCCTTCTACCATGTAAGCATTTTGAGGGTTTTTATTGTTGGGGTTCGGCAATGGCTGGGAAGGTAGTTGATTTGTCTTCTGTTGGAATGGAAGCAAGAGTTGAGAATTTGGATTCTATTGAGAAGGTTGTTGTTGTTGTGGAAATGGCAATGATAGTTGTGGATTTTGATTTGGAAGTTGTGGAGCTTGTTGATTTTTAAAAGATGGAGGATATTGATAAAATTGAGCAAATCTCCCATAAGGATTTTGCATACCTTGTACCCATGATTGAAAAGGATTTTGAGGTTGGGACCAAGGTTGTTGCCAAGGATTCCAATTTGGTGGGGGTTGAAAGTTCATAGAGTTGATAAACCCTTGATTTTGTTGCTTCTGCCAAGGTCTCCTTGCAACAAAACAGAGAGACTCAATTGAATTTGGATCTTCTTGAAAGACAGCTTTGAACCCAGGGATTGAAGGACAATCCTTGGTCTCATGGTTTTCTGAACAAATCACACATGTTTCTACAACTTTTGCATCCAAGGGACATTCTCTTAGAGCATGTTTCTTTCTACATTTTGGGCAAAATATGGCCAAAGCTTCAGCTTCTGCTTTCTGCTTGTTTTGTATTTTAAGGGTGTCTAGTTGGTCACTAAGACTCCCTAAGATATCAATTTTGAATTCATCAAGCATGTTGCCAATCTCAGCCCTACTTACTGATCCAGTTGCAGATTTGTTTGCTCTAATGAGAGAAGGATCTCTAGGCCCTTTTCCAGTTTTATATTTTCCCCTTGAGAGATGGACACATAGCTCTGCTATATCATGAAGTGGAAGTTGAGATATATCTCATTTTCCCATCATGTTCAAAATATCTATCCATTCATCTCTAATGGCTTTTAATAGAAGGGCTTTCAAGGTTTCCTCATCTAAGTTATTCATTTTTGCTCTTTTCAGATTGTATTGAAATCTTTCAAGTAAATCCTCTAAGTTTTCATCTTCTCTTTGCACCATTTTGAATACCTCATCCTTGTGATTGGTGGGCATACAATAGTTCAGGTATCTATCCAAAAATGTTTGTTTCATATGATTCCAAGTCCTAATGGATTGAGTGACTAATCCCATGAACCATTTCAAAGCAGCTCCTTTCAATTTTGAAGGAAACAATTTGAGTTTTTGAGAGTCTTCCAGATAATCATAAGTTCGACACACGACTTCAAACTCAAATAGAAATGTTTCAGGATCCTCATTTCTTAACCCATGAAAGTTTGGGAGGACAGATGGTGAGATGTTTTTCATTGTTGCTCGAGAATCCTCATCAACTATAGGAAATCCGAATGAGTTATCTCCATCCCTATTTCCCCCATTGTTACCTCTACCTCCTCCATTGTTTCCTCCTCCTCCTCCTCTACCTCTACCTCTACCGAATCCGTTTACTACTTCCTTTGTCATGATAGTTTCCTCAGAGACTTCAGAGTCATCTGGTTCCTCTACTAATGGCGAACGAGGAGGAATTTCTCCCTCTTCTTCTTCAGGTGATTCTACTTCTTCAACTACAATGTGTTTTCCTGTAGAAGTAAAGAAAGGGTCTTTTCCTAATTCAGATTCGATGGATGGTGTGGGAGAGTCTCCTAATCCAACTACTGCCTCTTGAATTCCAGGAATCCTAAGGCTAGGAGTGTGAGTTGGAGATTATGGAGGTGTCTCTTGTCTATTCCTTAAAGTAGATGGAGTTTTAAAAATCGAACTCTTGGCCCTAGCTAAAAACCTTCCCCTAGAATCTCTTGCTCTATGCATGTCATTTTTTTTTATTTTTCTTCAAGTCGGGCTAATAATTCTCTTTCTGATCTTCCAGGTCACTCTAGGTGCAAGAAGAGAGCATACTCAAGAAATTATTAAACCAATAATTCTCTCTTTTCTGATCCTCCAGATCACACTAAGTGCAAGAGGAGAGCATACTTTGAGAAGTTATCAATTTTTCCTTCCTTGATTTTTTTTTTTTTTTTAAGAAATTGGCTGCCTAGTTTCACTTCCCCAGCAACGGCGTCAAAATGTTTGGTCAATTTAGTGTGTCCTAAATTGCTATTTAAAATGTCAATCCTGGAGTCGTAAACTGTTGAAGTGAAGTGCACTGTATATGCAAGATAACCGATTTCTTAGTTCTTTGTCATTTTTGAGTTTTTGGTTTGTTTTTGGGTTTTATCTTCTGTGGATTCCCTAGTGTGAGATGGAAAAATTGAAAGTCAATTATGGATGGTAATGGTGATTTCTACAATGATTTTCCAAACTTTAAAGTTCTCATAAAGAAGGTTTCAAACTGACTGTGATGAAATCAATTCTCAAAAGAAAATAAAAATGTACCAAAATAGTGAACTAGTGACAATGGCCCAGTATCCTTACTACTGTATGAAAAGAAAATAAAAACTGAACTCAAAGCAATTCAAAGACTGAAAGCAAAGCAAACTAAATCACACTACTTCAACCCACATTCTGACCCTTCACCTTTCAACTCACTCCGGCTATAGGAAGTAATCATAAACAAGCTGAGTAATATGATATCTAAATTGCAGGAAATCAAATTGCATAAAATGAAACTAAGATTTAACTACTCATTCATATTTCAATTCCTGAAAATGACATAAGTAATTTAATCACTAACTTGCAGGAAAGCAAACTAAATCATACTACATCAAATAATATTTTGATTCCTCACTAATTGAGTCGCTTGGCTATAGGAAGGAAATCATAAACAGATGAGTAATATGATATCTAAGTTGCAGAAAAGTAAATAAGCAAAGCAAAACTGAAAGAAATGACAATGCTGGAATTAAAACTCAGTAAATAAATCAGCAGAAAGGACAAGATGATCTCATGTCAGTAGTCATTAAAACTATGTAATTTTCCCGGGCTGCCTACAAGAACCTGAAAGACAAAGACTGATTAGCTAGCAACCATGAGAAAGCATAAAAGAAAAGATAAACAGCAGTTAGTATAAATATCAGGAAATATGTACACAAGCAACTGATTATAAAAGCAGTAACATAATGAAAGAAAGCGAGAAACTATACAGTAGATACAGAGTTTTGGTGTACAGGGGCCCTCTGTAACCTCGTCCAATCAATACTCAGTCACAAATGGAACTCAAGAATGTTGTCTTCTCATATATTAAAGTGCAGTAAAAACATAAAACTAGAGCATGGCATAGTGGCTCGTAAACACAGTCAAGATTACATATCAAAAAGCTAACTATCAAGCGTATGATAACGTGTTATTTATAAGTGAAAATGCTATAACTGATTCCTAGATTCTACGCTGCCAAACAGACACGTAAATATCCACGGCCTGAGATCTAGCGGTATGGTAATCATGACAGATAAATCCATGGAGTGGTGGCTGCTCGATTCGGTTCATGGATTGATCCACAGGTGTTAGCATGCCTCCGGAAATTGAGGATCTTGCCATGCAAAACTTCACGTGGGCAAAACAAAGCCGTGCCACCGTAAAACTCTTGGTTTGACCACTCCTTTGACCATCTTTGACCATGGTTGTTTGCGAGTGATTCGGCTGAACCAAGGGGACACGCTCCATGTACATGTCATTTGCAGCTTGCCCATGTGGCCAGATTCTCCATTGGACACCTGTAACATAGTCTTTAACAAAATGGCTGCGAAAACTTGAGCTGGCTGCAGAAAGTGACAAGTTTCCGCAGCTGATTGAACAAAAATCTAAATCAAACAGCAGTCACAAACATAGTTAGGAAACCATTTTATAAGCTCTTTTTAGACTAATATGCAATGATTTGATAGCTTGGTAGATCAAGTAATTGGAAAAGAAGGCTGAAAAGGTATATAGGGATGATGCAGGTTTGGGACTCAACAGTATATTTCATATTTTAGTTATGGTGTTAATGTTTCATTCCTATACATGATTTTCCAAGCATTATATATTTTTGTTAACACTGATCAGTGTGTTTCAGGATAGGCTAGGCTCGGGCATTTTCATATAATTTTTGCAATAAATAGTGACATGAGATTGGCCTCTCTGCTGACTTTTTTTTTTTTTAATTTCAATTTCAGTTATGCTCTGATTTCAGTCTTATTCATTTGTTGTTGATAGTTAGTTTAGATATCAAATTCTTCATGTCATTTAACGTTATCTCCAGAGCCATGGCTTAACCCCAAAAAGCTACTTGGCGAGCTATCGGATTATGAGTGAGGTGATTTGATTTTACTTTCATTTCTGCAATTAGATATCAGGTTCTTCATGTTATTGACGTTATCTCAAGAGCCATGGCTTAACCCCGAAAGGCTATTTGGCGAGCTATTAGACTATAAGTGAAGTGACTTGATTTTATTTTCATTTGCAAGTAGGTAATTTAGATATCAATTCCTCATGTTATTGACGTTATCTCCAGAGCCATGGCTTAACCCCGAAAAGCTACTTGGCGAGCTATCGGACTATAAGTGAAGTGAATTGGTTTTACTTTTATTAGTTTGCAGTTTTTGATTTGTTTGAGTGCAATAGCTTAAATTTTATTTCTGTATTTAGATGAGCAGCAGAGATAGTGATTTCATGATCAGTATTTTATCATTTGTTTGATTTGAATAGCTGCACATTTACATTCTTGTTCAAGTACTAATTTCATCATTAGTATGTTTTGTGATCCTCTGAAGTGTTAAGCTCTAGAAGTCATCATAAAGGACATAATTGCCTTAAAATCTATATCCATACTTGCCTTCTAAAGTATTCTTAAAACTTAGGAATAGGATTTCCATTCGCATTAGGAGACAAACCAAGATAAAACCCCCAAAAACAAAATAAAATTGAAAACAATAAAAAGTAAGAAAGAGGTTGTCTTGCACACATAGTGCGCCACACTTCATCAGTTTACGACTCCCTGATTGATAATTAATGTAGCAATTTAGGACATACTAAATTGACTAAACAGAGGGTACAGAAGATATAGACATTTAGGGGGTGGACCCTATATCTAAGTTGTTAGAGTATATCCCTCTTTGCACAAGGGAAAAGTGAAGGTCCTGAAGGACCCAGATGCAGGACAATTCCTCCTCAACACACCCCTGTTACCAGAGAACATAACCTTTGAAGGTCCGCGCTTGACACGGATCCCACATTTGAAGCTCGAATATTAGGATTTGGTGGACCATGAGCGGTTCCCCCACCTTGCTACAGACACCTACATGAAAAGGGTCTTCTACAAAGAGTCTGGTGTCACCGCGTTGGAGCCCGTGAAATGGATTCGCGGAGTAAACAAGTTAGGGTTGCTGAACCTATTGTGGGTGCCCCACTACCATCACTCAAATATAAGCCTGATCATCATTAAGCAGTTGTTTTCCCTAGTGCATGACGGGTGCTTGTGACTAAACGAGCCGATCCCCATCACCGATATGCTGATCCATCAGATCACACTATTGCCACATTTAGGATTGAATCCGGCTAAAGCATTTGGCGAAAAGACGAACGAGTGCAACCTCGCTAAGAAAATGAAGGACAAGTTCAAACTTGTGAAGAAGTCGTGTAGGTATTCCATTACCTCGATCACTAACCCCGTGGTGAAGGTTGCCACACAGATTTTGGCTGGAAAGGTTATGAGAAAATGTCATGCAGACGAGGTTTTGGCGCTAGTAGTTTCGTTGGCTGCAGAGTGCGTAGAGGGCGTGCAGTTCAACTGGTCGCGCTACCTGTGTAGTAAGTTCCTCGCAAACTGCGAAGAGGCATAGGATGAGAGTAAGACATACCACTATTCGTGGTTGTTTCTCTCGATTGTGCTCATCGCGTGGGATTTGCTAGAGGATAGCTAGTTTCCTCCAGTAGAGAAGGATTTGGAAGAAGCTGCAAAATTTGCATCTCTTTGGGCCACAAAAGATGTTGTGTGGGTCACAGAGAGAAAATTATTTTGGGTGCTAGTGGAGGCAAGCAATTGCACGACCATCAACTAGAAGCCACAGTTGTCACCAACCATGTTTGAACAACTTTTAGGGTACATGGATTTCAAAGCAAACTTCCACCATGTATACATCCGGGCGTGAAAGGATCCGGAACAAAATTGGTTCGACCCACCCCACCCTGCTACAGTAGACGCTATCAAGCAAGTCATCAAGCGCTGACCAGCAAACTTGCATTCTCCTTCTGATCTGGCCGCAGGGACTAGTAAGTCCACGGAGAAGAAGAAGAAGGACGCAACCAAACAGAAGGTTCAAAAATTGGCTGAGAAAAGAAGGAAAGAGGCCGAGGAGAAGGCCCAGGTAGAAGTTGAGTGTGCTGCGAAGAACTAGGTAGAACAAGAAGAATGCGGCTCTTAGCAGAGTGAGAAGTCCCCTTTTCCCCAAATAGAGGAGGAAGGGCAGTCAGAGTAGGGCGGTGGTGATCAGCAGGAGAGCACTCCCTTCCGATTGAAGCGATATAGGGAGCAGGAAAAGGTAAGTCGCGGAAGAAAACAAAAGCGACCAAACCGTCGCTGGATTAGATTACTTTGATGGATGGCGACTTACATGAAATTGGAGACGAGGTGCGGGATACTATAGCAGAACTTCTGCAGCAATTTGAGCAATAGAAATAGTATGCACTAAGCACTATCTAAAAGGATCTACGCAAGTTGTAGATCCAAATGACTAGAATCCAGGCAGGTACAAGACAAATCAATGCGACATCAACCAGTTTGGCACCGAGGACCACTCAAGCAACAGAGATGGTTCGATCATTGGATCTCTGGGTAGTCATGTTGCTAGATGTAGCTTTGAGCATGGAGGCAGCCACTGACAATGCTATTTTCAGCGCCCTGAAGAACATTGGCCTCAACCTGGCTGTGCTCCCCAGTGAGTTTCTTCACACACTGTAAGCATGTGTGATAGTAGAGGTTAAGGCCTGGGAGCAGCACGCACTAAGCTTAATAAGCGAGTACAGAGTCAGCAATGAATAGATGTTCACTAAGAAGTCTGAGGCGTTGGAGGCTCAGAAGAAAGTTCAGGCGTAAAATTCCTAGCTTGAAGCCGTGGTGGCCAAGGCATGCAAAACAGTTCTGGAACTGCATATACTAGAGGAAGCGTCATTGGAGACAAAGATCAGAAAGTTGGCTGCCAATGTGCATGATGCCAAGATGGAAGTGGCCAAGGTTTAGTTTCAACTGAACCTGCAGATAATATATTTGGAGTTGAAGTCACGGCCTTCAACCCTGCTAGAGGTCAGAGAATAACACGAAGCCACTGTGAAGGATGGAGTTGCAATAGTGGACATCGCGGTGGCAGATTTCACCATGCTTTTTGAGAAAGAAATGGAGGTATTCATGGCCCTGTAGTAAGATCCCACCCTATAGGCCTTGAATACACAAGCTCACAAATTCCAACAACAGTATGATGAAGTCAGAGCAACGGCATGCACCGTTTCTACCGCACAATGCCTTGCTAAGTTGCAATAGGCCAGGTAGCTACATCTACATGTGAAATCAGCACAAAAGAAAGAGGCGGTCCTCAAGGCTAGATTGGGGCCTTGTCTAGATGAGGCATACATTATCTCCGCCAACATTCAGGAGAAGCTGGAGAGCCTATAGAGCACGCAACATAAAATCAAGGAAGACAGTGCAAGACGACAATAGAGTAGCTGGTGGAGCATATCAAACAAGTAGCCATGCAAAGCGCGGCTGAAGTGGCAGTGGCACAAGTAGAGTTGGGAGGTCTTTGTAGTAAGATATCCATGCCAACAGAGTGACTCGAGGGTGAGTCACGATATTTGTGTTGGGGGCCTGTTGGGATGGTGTCCCCTAGGGCAAATTTTGGGGCAAAAGCCAAATTTGTTTTTGTATAAAATGTAAAGTCTCCACAAGTTGTGGTCGCAGAGCGTGTAGATAGTTAAAGTGTCATAAAGGGTGTTACCCTTCTTTTATATAATTTGATTCGGATTTTGAAGATCTATCCATGGTCCGCGGACCATAGGATTGTATAAATAGGTGTGTCTTAGGATGTCTAAGGGAGGTACTAATGATAGAGATGAATGTAATAGGTCAATAGAAGGAAGAGCAAAGAAGTCTTAGATTAGAAGAGAGGCTTGCAACTGTTTGCGCAGAGGCCTAGAGGGGAGTTTACAACTGAGTGCGCAGACCCCTGTAGCTGAGTGCGCAGACCCCTACAGCTGAGTGCGCAGACCCCTGCAACTGAGTGCGTAGGGAAGTCTAGAGTCTGTAAGCAAAACTGAAGCATTAATAAAGAGATTATTCTAGAAATTCCTATGTTTTGTCTATTTACTTATGTTTATATGAATGTGCCTTATGTTATAATGGATTTATGAAATAATGGTGTATTAATTCATGACTTTACATGATTGATAGTGTTACATGAACGTAATTACTGTTAACTTTTTACACGAAGATTATCTTATTGCATGTTGAAGTCATCAAACACATAAGTTGATATGAGTTATTATTGGGTTAAGAGTAATCTTTTATTCGCTTAAGTAATTGATTCACATATTCAGGGTCTACGAAAGAGAGTTGTGAACATTTGCGGATGTATAGAAGATGATTAAGGGAAGTTATATCGATAAGCCCTAAAAGCTTATCGATCTACGTGAAGGAATATTTAGGTCATAAAACAACATCACACTCATCTCTAGGTGTGGAAACTTGGTTCCAACATCCCCCCATACTGCTTTGGGTGAGACTTCAGTCCACGCTCCATGGATTGATGCCAAAATGGCCAGTAGTGTAGGGATTTGTTTGGCAAAACTAACTCTGAACTTGGGTCAGGACCCACCAAGCCAAAAATCGGTGTCGGGCAGCTAGTCATCCATGGAAACCCCACTTTCCCCTAATTCCAACCTTGAAAGTTGATCAGGCCCAAAGTTCAACTGACCTGGTTTAACGATTACTTTAAAATTAAAATCCAGAAACAATAGCAAACATCTGAAAAATATCCCCTCTAGTATAGGCTTGTTAACTAGGTATTTCAACGTCGAGTGGTCTGTAAAGAGCTTAAATGGGCCCCCAAGAAAGTAGTGCCTATCTTTTTTAAGAGTGTAGACTATACCTAGAGCTTCCCTCTCGGTCGTGGTGTAATTTGTTTCTGCAGTGGACAACATTCTATTGGAAAAAAAAAAATTGGATGGTCCAAGTTTCCTTCTCCCGGTTGCGCGAATACTGCTCCTGAAGAAATACTGCACACATCAATATGGACATGAAATTTCTTACTCCAGTTAGGATACTATAAATCGGAGTACTTATTAGCTTTTCCTTCAATATACTTAGTGCAACTTGACAGTCCTCCCACCATGTGAATGCTTCTGCTTTCTTTAGCAACTTCTCCGTTGGGGCAGTGATGGAGGAGTAGTTGCGGATGAATCTTTAGTAGTATCCAGTGTGCCCCAACATCGATCTCATCTACTTCAAATTGGTCGGCGGGACCATGTTAATGATTGTTGCAATCTTGGCAAGATCTACACAAACCCCATCCTTGCATACAATGTGACCTAGAAGTGTGCCGAAAGTAACTGCAAATATACATTTCTTTAGGTTCAAGGATATCTGTAGTTATCTACTACAATAAAAAATTATCCTAAGTAGGCTTGCATGCTTCTTCAATAGGTCGTATACTTTCCAGTTATCCGTGTATACCTCTAAGAATGTGTGGATGTAGTCTCTAAATGCTGCAATGACAATTCTAGAGAACATTGTAGGTGCATTCTTGAGGTCGAATGGCATCATGTGATATGTGTATGACCCACACACTATTGTAAAGGTGGTCTTCTTCTTTTCATCTTCATCTATTCTGACTTGATGGTAACCCGAGAACCCATGTGTGAAGGAATATGCCTCATTCCCCATGACATTGTCTAAGACCTCATCACTAAAGGGTGTGTGGAATGGGTCATACACACAAGTGTTGTTAAGAATACTATAGTCTGCACAGACTCATACTTCCGTAGCATCCTTTTTGTTCTATATTACTATTGAACTGACCCATTCTGTCTCATCCACCGAGAAAATAAGTCTTGTCCCTCGCATTTTGTCTATTTATTTCTTGACCTTCTCTTTGAATCTTGGGTTCAACTTGTATGGTCTATGATTTATAGGCTTGTTGTTGGCTTCAATACAATTTTAATTTACCCTATGTCTCCATTAATTCGTTTTTTCTCTACAATTGACAATGGAAATATATCTTCGTACTGCCATAGGAGATAAAAAATAAAAATAAAAAATAAAAAATAAAAAAATATATAAAAAAAAAAATTTAATGTTCATCCCAATAGTCTCTGATCGATGCCAGCTTAGGTTTTTCCTCTATGCCAATGTTTTGCTTCCGCAACTTCATTGGGAGTAAGTGTGAAGAATCTACTATAGGTCTCTCCTAGATATCCCTTTCCCATTTGGTCCCATGGAATGTTAGGTGTCATAACCCCTCCTGGTCATCCTCCTCTGGTTCTATGTTCACCTTCCCACAGGCCATTGCTTCTAGTTAACTTGATTCATAGAAGCACTGTAATATCCTCCCATCGATCAATCCATCCCATAGCTGGCTGATGTGAAGAGGGTCCGTTTGATAGCATGCAAAGCCTCGATCAACCATTTCTCACAATCCCAATTGCATTTAATTATGAAAGGAGCTATTGCTCCATGATCTCATGCCCAATTGAGATAACCAGACAACAAAAGAGAATGGCTAAGACAATATAATATCAATGCCTAATCCAGATGGCCATGCATGCAGCTTCGATGCAATTTTTGATGCTATAAAGTATGAGCAAGTACCTTGCCTCCTCACAGATAGGTGAAGGGTTTTGGGCCTATTGCAGAATCCTTGCGCTTTGATCAGGCAATCTCTTTCATCCACTCTCGATCCAAATCCTACACACAAACACAACCAAACAAAGACGATAAGTGATCTTCTGTAGAAGATCATTAGCTCAAAACATATAGAAATTACACATATAGATTACTACGAAACTAACATAAGGGGAAGGAACATAGATTTTTATTAACCATATAAATGAAAGCACATCAATATACCTTCAACAAATAAGATCCTCTCCTCCAACTTGCAGTATGGTCTCCTCTCCTAAGACAACAGATCTCTTGTGCTATAGTTTGGATATCTCTCCCTGCCCCCTTTCCTTTTGGTGAGATTATATAGGCTCATTTTATAATCTAGTAGAATGTATTAAGACACCTAGGGGTTTGATAAGTTAGGAAACTTCTACAATAATGGACCCCTAGACAACTCATAGACAAGTGGGTCAATTTGATCTCCTTGGCAATGACAAACTCTAGAAAGAATCTATTATAGGTCTCTCCTAGATATACCTTTCCCCTTTGGTCCAATGGAATATTAGGTGCCATAACCCCTCAAGGTCATCCTTATCTGGTTTTATGTTCACCTTCCCATAGGCCATTGCTTCTGGTTATCTTGAGTCATAGAAGCACTATAATATCCTCCCATCGATCAATCCATCCCATAGCTGGCTGATGTGAAGAGGGTCCGTTTGATAGCATACAGAGCCTCGATCAACCATTTCTCACTATCCCCATTGCATTTAGTTATGAAGGAGCTATTGCTCCATGATCTCATGCCTAATTGAGATAACCAGACAACAAAATAGAATGGCTAAGACAATATAATATCAATTCCCAATCCAGACGGCCATGCATGTAGCTTTGATGTAATTTTTGATGCTATAAAGTATGAGCAAGTACCTTGCCTCCTCACAGATAGGTGAAGGGTTTTGGGCCTGTTGCATAATCCTTGTGCTCTGATCAAGTGATCTCTTCATCCACTCCCAATCCAAATCTTGCACACAAACACAACCAAACAAAGACGACAAGCGATCTTCCGTAGAAGATCGTTAGCTCAAAACATATAGAAATCACACATATAGATTACTACGAAACTAACATAAGGGGAAGGAACATAGATTTTTATTAACCATATAAATGAAAGTACATCAATATACCTTCAACAAATAATATCCTCTCCTCCAACTTGCAGTATGGTCTCCTCTCCTAAGACAACAGAGCTCTTGCGCTATAGTTGGGATACTCTCTCCCTGCCCCCTTTCATCTTGGTGAGATTATATAGGCTCATTCTATCCTCCAATAGAATGTATCAAGACACCTAGGGGCTTGAGAAGTTAGGAAAATTCTACAATAATGGACCCCTAGACAACTCATAGACAAGTGGATCAAGTTGATCTCCTTGGCAATGACAAACTCTAGAAACCTTTTTCACAACTATGAGCTTTTTTTGAATTATCTCAATTATGAAATAATTATTATCTCATAGTTATAATATTTGGGGAAAATAATTATGAGAAATTTCTCAATTATGTAATTTCACCCTTTTATCATGGGATAAATATCACATAAGTTAAATAAAAGGTGGAAATGGATGCATTTAAGCCCAACAACTGAGGTAAGTTGATATTGGGTTTCTCTCACTATAATGGAGTGGAAAATAGGGTTATAAAAGATGCCCCCTAATGCATGAGGTCAAAAGAGAAATTGACGACTGAAATGAATTACAATAATACTCAATGCTCAAAATGGGAGGAAGGAGCCAAGACTACGAATCTAGATCAGAGGAACTCAAGTGTTGAAGTCTCAACTCTACTGATAACATCCCCAAGGCGAGCATACCCATGCTCAGTCAGAAGAAGATGTTGAACATGGCCACAATAAAATACACTTTAGATCCATGACATGAAATGCTAGAACATGGCCATGAAGACATACACAGTCAATCCATGTGACTCAACAGATAGAGCATAGCCACTAGCAAATACAATGTGGGTCTATTTCACAGTATACATTAGTAGGAATATGGACACATGATAGAAAAAGAAGTATCTCAAGATAGCCCTCAAATTACATCAATGATACATAACTCCAATTTAACCTCAGAAGGATGCCATATAAGAGTGAGATGTCCCTAACCTAGAGTCTTCAACATAACCTTGATGGTATGAAACTACACCATGCGAATCGATGAGCCGAAGTAGAATATGATCGAAATCATTTGATTACTAGGCAATGAGGTAAACCAGTAACAGACGCGAGTGTATCCACCAATGATGAAAATGGACCCCAAGGTACCTATTACATTTCACTAAGTGTGAATAGAGGTGTTGATGTAGTGGTGAGCACCAATATTGCAGCAATAATGCTGCAACTCCTGGGCTTCCTACTTTACTTTTATCAACCCGGTAGTTCGTAACAAACTTGGAAGTGACGGTGCTGTATGCACAAGTACTAGTTCTTACTGCAGGCTGTCACTTGGTCAGCTGGCGCAAGATCACTAGGAGCTCAAGCCAACTTCTATGGATTACAGAAGAAGCTCTATATGTGATGAAAGAAAGGAAAGCTTACTCTACAGAGGCTACTCCACTTGCAGAAAGGAAAAAAAAGACTGGAATGTAAAGTAAACCTAGCAAACCCTACTTAACCAACTAATCCTACTTTTGCAGAAAGAGAGATGAAAAAACATGAAATGAATGCCATTACCTACTCAGGAAGTAAAAAACATCTACTCAAGCTATTTCTAGAAGTAAATGATCAAAAAACATCTTTTTGGATTTTTATGTATTTTTATGTGAAATTGTCATGCATGAAATTGTCATGCATGTAATTTATTTGATTGTGAACGTGGCAGCGATTAGGTGGTGATGGAGGGCAGTTTTGGGACTTGAGAAGATGTAGGATGGTTTGGATGGGTCCTAGGAGGTCTCAAGTGACCTTCTGGAGGCTTTTCCCGCAACCAGACTTCAAAAAGAAGCCTACAGGAGGCTGCAAGGAATCTACAAGAGGTCTACAGTAGGATGCCGAGAGCCGTTTTGAAGGTTTTGAAGGTGTGAGAGTGGGTGGAAATGGTAGCTGAAGGCTGGGATGATGTGTTAAGGTGCCTAGGGGTCACCAAGGATTGCTAGGAGAGGAAAAGATGGTCGGGAGAGAGGAAGAAATCCTATGGAAAAATGCAAAAAACTAAGGCAGATTTGAGGTGAACTTTGGGTGACCTGAAGGGCATAGATCAGGGAGAGAATGTGATGGATGGTAGGCTGACTTACTGTGAGAAGATATTTGCTACAAAAGGATCTGAAAATCAAACAAGGAGATCAAGCAAGAAAGGAAACTAAGTACATCAAAAAATAGAATTTTGCATCAAGCTAATCTAGATTATGAGCTATGGAAAGAAATGCTAAAAAATGATATAATGAGAGAAATCATGGAAGGAAACTTATTGCAAGACAGAAATGAGCATGTTGAAATAGATCTAAATCAAAGCATTAACCTTCTAACAAACTGCAACACTAGAAATCCTATGGAGAAGGAAAATTCTGTGTTTTTGTGGCAGTAAGAGGGTCTTGGCCTCAGTTCTTGGTCTCGGAGGGACGAAAGGAGGCCAAGGCTCTATTGATGGCCTTTTTGTATCTTCTTTATATCACTGTTTAGCCTGCTACAAAAAACTTAAATGGAAACAACCTTCTAAATCACCAAAAGCAACCTATTCTTAACCAAGAAAGAGATTTATCTCACAGCAACTAATTCATAAATGAAACAAAGAATATAAATAAAAACAAGAAGATCTTGGCTGCTTGGATTGGGCCCTAACCCAAGATCTTCAACCCTCTGAGGTAACTCAATGCTAGCTCAAAAAGGATCTCATCTTTATTATCAAAATAATATTAAGATTACATGAAACTGTCAACAAAAGTAAGCTCGAAGTTGAGAAGAGAAAAGCTACAACAAAAATTCGAAAATTTGACTAACTTTCTAATGAGGCCCTAGGCCTCTCTACTTATACAACTGAAGCTCCCAACAGCTTCCTTAAAATCATGGAGGCTTGGCTCCCAAAACTTGAGATAAACAGAAGTTATCCTCCACTTGCTCAGCTGCCTCCTAGTGCATTGATGTGGTTGTTTGTGCTCCGAGTTGCATGATGGAGAATTCGAAGTGGGGAGTCATAAATGAGGGGGATACCCTCCTATAAATCCTCTCCCTTGTCTACTTCAAATTATTGCTGCCAATTGTCCATTAAATCTTTGACTTTATCTCCAAAATTGAACAAAAATCTGCATTAAACACATATTAGACTCCATGGCATAATGACCAACCCAACTCACTCCATAAGCATAAATATAATCAAAAAACATGCAATAAGCTAAGAGAATGGTGGATTAAACTATGTTAGGAGGCAAAATGAGCCCATATAATTACCCATTTATGGGGCTCATCATCACCCCCCTACTAAAGGTGTTGCTCATCCTCTGAGCAACTTAATCCATCTCCTCATCTTTGATGGCCCTGATGGCCTCCCTGACATCCCATGCTTCTGATGTAAGGTCCTCTTTTTTGTGATGGAATCCTGCCTTTCTGTCAACCTCTTCCCACTGTTTTTGTTCTTCTTCCTCTTTTCTGCTTTCTAGCATTCCTAGCAGTAGTGGGGGACTCAATTTGAGGCCAATCCAATTGACCATCAAATTCTACATAGAGTGCTTGTATAGTGGCACTCTCCTTAATGCTTCTTTCATCCTTGTTGGGAAGTGATTTCCATGTCCTCAAAATGTGCAATGGCCTGAGCCCGATCATTGATATACTTAGGGGCAATTTGGGGATTATTTGCAAGGAGCTAGTGTGTGATGATGAGAGCCATGGGGTCTGATGGCTTAGCCCTAATCATGAGGGGCTCA
Source organism: Pinus tabuliformis (assembly GCA_031772625.1). Lineage (NCBI taxonomy): Eukaryota > Viridiplantae > Streptophyta > Pinopsida > Pinales > Pinaceae > Pinus > Pinus tabuliformis. The sequence goes on from CM062809.1 coordinate 863,692,909, forward strand.
TTCTACTCCTTTATCATCAACTTCCTTATCTCTGTTGCCCTTAATTCCTCATGATTCATCCATGATGCCATGGCCATTAGTTGCAGGTCCCCTAGCCTAGCATTGGAGTCCCACACGTTCATATCAGTGAGGGCCATGTTATGTAAATATAACTCTGTTATTTTTTCCTTGTCTTCTGATGAACTTTGGTCATATAGGTCCATAAACTGTGTATAATCCTGGAAAGGCATTGTGCCTCTCTATGCCAAAGTCTTTATCTGAAACTGTAGCCATTGGTCCTTGAAGTATAATCCATATGATTTTGCTGGTGTTATGCACTACAATGCCTCCATAGACCAGTTGTCCATGCATGCTAGTTATGTCTCCCTCTCTTGCAGCTATGTTCTAACTAATGCATTTTCTAGTTTCCAAGTGTGTTCTTGTGATTGCCTCTCTATGTCTTACAGCACTTAACTCCCTGCCCATTTCTCTAAGCTTGTTCTCCATGTGACCAATATCCTCTACTCCCTTGGATTTGTCGATTTGCATCCACCTATGGCTCCTTATCCTTTCTTTCTCCAAATCAAAGAAAAGTGGGATGGCAATTTTTTGTGGAATGATTCTCCCCCCCTCAAGAAGATTGTAGTAAGAGCCCAAACTAGGCTCAGGATTAGGTTTTTGAGTCTATGTTGCTTCCTCCTTCCCCTATGACTGTCCTTCTAGTCTTTTTTCAAGTTTTTCAGTCTCCTGTAGTCTTGATAGGGTCTCCTGTAGAACACTCTGTGCCTCTTGTAGAACTGTTTTTGAGTCTTGTAGTTGCACTCTTTCCTTCCAGGTGGAAGATCTGGGAGTCCCTCTTTCATATGTGATAGGGGTTTTAGAGGGAGATTCTTCCCCTTTGACAGTGGGTGAATCTTCAATTACAATGGGCACTTTAGAAGAAGGTTGGGGCTTCCCTTGTTTGATCCTTGTGCTCTTTTGAGCCCTAAAATACATTGAGGTCTACCTCTTCCTCTTTTGTTTGGTTTTAATTGGGGTGTTGAGGGTAGCGAGAGCAGCTGTTGCCTCCCTTTCTAGGGTCTCAGGAGACACTTCTGTCTTTTCTACCCCATTTTCCTCTCCTTTTGTCTTTTTCTCTGTCTCTACTGGTTTTGCTTCCTTTTGTTCTGTTTTGGTTTCTTCCTCCTCTATTTTGGTTTCCTCCCTCTTTGTTTGTTCCTTAGTTTCCTCCCCTTCTCCCCCTTGCTGCTCTTCCCCCTCACTATTAGAAGTACTGAGATCATATGTGAGGGCCTTTATATCACCTTCTGCTGTCATGTTTCAGAAGATTTCCCATGCTATGGGGATTGTAGGGCTTCTTCCACTAACAATTTAATTAACCCATGGTGATCCAACTAATCTGGAGCTCCTGCCTTCAACTTAATGCTGGAGTCTATGAGGGACTGCAAGAGAAAACAGGGGATGCTGAGTTTCTAGGGTGTTGGAGTGTCCATGCCATATCTCAGCTCATGGAGAAGTTTGAAATGGTAGCCATAAACTATGCTATACCTCCCTTCACTGGAAATATATTTGATAATCTAGTAACTGACCTTATCCCAAGGGTAAGGTATGCTTGTCCTTCTATTGCCATTCTTGTCTTCCACAGGATGTTCATTATTTTGGAAGAAGTTTTTCTTGGCAAACTGCCCAGTTGGCTTTTCATCTTCGCTCCAAGGTAATCCAAGAGGAAGGGTGGTAACCCTACTGAAAAATTATGGGGTGATTTCCATGGAGATACTTCTAAAAGTAACAATGGCATGGGTCCTTGGGTGAGGGACTAAAGAAAGGGAAAACTCCTGAGCCACTTCTCCATCAAACCCTCAAAATTTCTCAAAAAATGGCATCCAATTTGCTCTGGTGAAAATGGATACTACTTCTAGATGTTCATGGAGCCTAGCTGAATTTGTGGGCTCCTTCCTCATGAATCCCCCTATCATTGTGCTTATACCCCTTTTGAACACCCAAGGTAGAGATGGAGACAAGAATTTTGAAGAAACAGGAAAATAGAGGAAAACTGTTTTTTTTTTAAGAAAACAAGTAGAAAATTTTATGTAATTCCTCTTCCTCTATGGATTCAATTTCTCCTTAAAATTATATCATTCCTTACACATATTGATAATCAAGGTGGGTATGCACAAAACCTACCTCCTCAAGCTAGAAATCGAGCAAAAATCTCGTGTTTTCTCCTTAAAAACAGCTTACTAACCCTCCTGTAGAACTGCTTGTAGGTGCTCCTTTAGAACCTGTAAGTGCTCCTGTAGAACGCCGATAGTAGGAGGATGGATGAAAGCGATGGAGAAAAATGGTTTCGAGACTATGGTGGTGACAAAGAGCTTGCTGCAGCTAAGTGGACGAGGATGAAATGGAAGAAAAGGTGGTGAAGGAGTTTCGAGGAGGAGTACTTATTTCTTCTTTGGGATATTTCGGGTGATGGAGTGAGCTGGCAAAAATGTACGTTGCCATATTTGGACCGTTGGTCCCCACTGACTTCTCATCATGTCTCTTTCCCACATCCCATCATTGCATCGGAGTTTGAATATCCTCCACTAAATGTCCTTTAGATTTTTCTCTGAGTTGACTAGGCACACGTGTGGTGGCATCTCCGGATGAGCGCAATCAACTGGATGAGGGTGGCCAGTTAACTGGCCACCTTTTCTCGTTCATCCCTAACCATCTCATTCACTTATGCATATTTTCAAATTACGCAGATGCAACATAGGAGAGGGTTAGTCACTTACCTGCGAGTCGAATGTACGTGTTGTGAGGCATTTTGGTTCCTTTTACTACTGCATGCTTGTATTTCAGTTGTTGCATGCCTTTATCTCCTCTGCTGCATGCTCTCTGCTCCCTGATGTGTGGCTAGTTTTCTTTATGCAGGTATCCTCTGGCTAGATCTAGCTTTAGATGTTCCCTTCAATCCCATGATTACACTTCTTTTGTTGTTGTGGCTTGATTTTAATGGGATCAGCTACTACAGGAATTCCTACAGGAGCTCCTGTAGCTGCTTCTCCCTTTAAAAATTTTAGCTGATTTTTGTGCTGGGAGATGTGAGGCTGATGCCATAGATGTTGATGAATATGGAGAGGTACTTGGTAAGCTACAGGTGAGATTTAAGGTGTTGCTTCCTTTATTTTTTGTTTTTTTTCTAAAAACTGGTTTCTGTGTTTTTTCGGAAGGAAGGGAAAAAATGATGATGATGAGGTGGTGTGGGTGTTGGATGGATGGCAAGGAGGGTGGAAAGTTGTAGGAGGATCTACATGCTCTTCATGAAACCTCCCAGCCCCTCAAATTTCTTTTTGGAACCAATTTTGGCTCTCTGTGATTTCTACAAGAGCCTCCTGTAGAACACACAGTTTCTGAAAAAACACAGTGTGGTGGAAGAAAGATTAGAAATGATGGCGAAGAGTGTGGGAGAGGTGAAATAGGCTCTGTGGCATCTTCTCTTGCTCCTCGTGGTCCACCTGTAACCTGCAATGCACGTTAAAAGTCAATTCTCTTTTCCTTTTTTCTCTGTTTTTTCTTCTTCTTCTTCTTTTTTTGAAAGACAATTAGGGCACCTCAAGGAGGTTTTCACCGTAATTGCCTTCCCTAGGTGCCTCCAAGGGAGGTTTTCACCCAAGGATCTTATTCTCTCCCTTTTTTTGTTTTTGTCATCATTGGGCCACCTCAACAGAGGTTTTCAACCCAATGATGGGACTCAAGCACCTCATGGAGGTTTTCACTTGAGTCATTATTTTATTTTTATTTTGCTTCTTCAGTGAGTGGGTGAAGTGGAGGCTAAGACCTGCTCCACTACCATCACTGTCTTATTCAGATCTTCAATAAACTCTCACTTGGAGAGGGGTTTCTTGTAAATTTTCAACCTATGTCCATTGACAAGCATGGGGATGGCTTCCTCATCAATGGTTCTGATCAGAACTGAACCATTGTCATTGCATTTTTCCATAGTGTAGGGTCCCATCCATCTTGTCCTCAGTTTGCCTTTGAAGCCTTTAAACCTTGAGTCATAGAGCAGTGCCTAATCTCCCTCTTGGAATTGCTTCTCCTTGATATTTTTTGTTGGCATTATGATTCTGGTTTGGCCCTATGGTACAGGTGTTTTACTTGATGGCAACTCACTCAAGTGGCAAAACTCTGTTTAGGCTCTCAAAATGATGGAAAATAAGAGGTTCGCAGGTGCATCGATTCAAAAGGTGCGGACCCGCAGGTTCGCCGTCCAGGAAGTGCGGACATACCCACAGGTTCTCCATTCATAAGGTGCGGTGCCCTACTTCACTCACTCCAATGTAGAGAAGCGCGCTCACGTGGGGTTTCTTATGTTTGGGCCTTGGTATTTAGCCCGTCGTTCATGATCCTATGGTTGTGGCTCGTGGTATAGTATCTAAATTGTTGAACCCCGGTTTGGATCCCTTATATTGGTTTTTGATGTTTTTGTCCCATGGTGTGGATAAGGGTTTGACTATAAAAAAGGGGGAGGAGATCACTTGGCTAGTCACTTGCGAAACTTGAATATCTTAAGATCTGAAATTTTGGGTGATTGGTTTTACAAAGTTAGATCTAAATCAAGGAGAAAACTTAAGGCGAATCTATTGATAAGTCGTGATCTCTCGGGTGCATGATCAGATCTGTGGATCTGACTGTCTGTGACACAATGGAGGACTGTTAATTTGGCCCTAATCAGAGGTTTGCAGTCGATCCACGGCGTAAGTGCGGGGGTTCGTAGCACAGGAGAAGACGCAGTGCGGGGGTACGCAGCGCAACAGAAGGCGCAATGCGGGGTACGTAGCACAGAAGAAAGCACATTGCGGAGGTACGCAGAGGCACAGAAGGACCAGTGCGGAGGTACACTATCAGACCGACAGTGAAGGTGCGGATCTGAGCTGAGATACGCAGTTCAGCAGAAAGAGTAAGTGCGGTGGTACGCAGATCAGCAGAAGGATCCAGTGCGGATCTGCGCAGTTCAGGCACAGAAAGGCTGCGGATATCCGCAGGTTTATATTGGTGAAGTTGTGGACCTGTCTTGAAACATTTGTTGGCTGTCTTTTATCTATTGCTGCAGAGTTCTGGGTTTAGATTTCTGGTATTACTTTTCTGTTTACAGCATTCTGAGAAGTTGGGTGATTCATTGGTTGATTGTATAAGGAGATTGGGTGATTTGCATGTACTTGATGATTATTTGATCTTCTTAGATCCAGTTTGAAAATTAATGAAACGTGGTCTTTAAAGAAGTTGAAGAGAAAAGGGGGTTGTAGCTCCCTTCCAGGAGAGACTGGAAAACAAGAGAGAGTTGTAGCTCTCTGCAGGTTGCAGCCTGCGTACTGGTAAAGGACTGCACCAGTACAAAATCCTTGTAAAAGAAGTTTCTAATTGATAGAGACATATTGCAGCAGGTGGTTTTCACCCACATTGGGTTTCCACCTTATATCTTGTGTTCTTTGGTGTGCTTTCTTCTTGTTCTTGTTCATTATTATATGGCACTGACACACAGATTAATGATCAATATCTGAAGAATAAATTAAAGTATAAATCTGGAAGGCATATTGAAAAGAATTTAATAATACTGATTCACCCCCCCCCCCAGTATTATTTCCAACAATTGGTATCAGAGCAGGTTCTTCAAAAGAAGCTTGATCGCTTGAAGAAAGATCTTGCATCATGAGAAACTACGAGAGGGAAGCATCAATCAGGCCACCGATTTTTGATGGGACAAACTTCGTTTATTGGAAGGTAAGAGTTACTGCCTATCTTCAATCTCTTGGTACAGAAGTTTGGGATATCATAGATACAGGGTATACTTTTCCATCAGCAACTCCTACAGATCCGGCTGAGAAGAAGAAATATGAAACAAATGCAAAGGCGGTCAATACTCTATTAGGATGCCTATCTCAATCAGAATTTGTCAAGGTAATGCAGTTTAAATCTGCAAAAGAGATATGGGACAAGATTGTTCTAAGCTATGAAGGAGATGATCAGGTAAAAAGAGAAAAAATTCAAACCCTCAGGATTCAGTATGAAAATCTCAGGATGTATAATGATGAAAGTGTGGCTAACTATTTTCTTCGTGTAGATGAGATTGTTAATTGTATGAAAAATTTGGGTGAAGAAATAAAAGAGGCTGTTGTGGTTGAAAAAGTTCTAAGATCTTTGTCCCCTAGGTTTGAATCTAAAGTTTCTGCTATAGAAGAAAAATAGAATCTACAAAGCCTTAAAATGTCACAGCTGCACGAAATTCTAACTACTTATGAAATGAGGAAAGGAGGTCCATCAGACAGGAGAGAAGCTGCCTTGAAGGCTTCAGGCAAAGGCGAGTACTACGAGTCAGGACACGTGTCAGAAGAAGAAGAAGAATCAAATTTTGTCAGAAATATTCAACGGGGTACTGGACGGTTCCGAGGTAAGTTACCTTTCAAATGCTTTGCTTGTGGAAGAGTCGGTCACTATGCTGCCAAATGTCCTCACAAGGATAAGATTGACAAAGGGAAGGAACCTGTTAGATGGAACAAGAAACAGAATGCGACTAAGAAAAGTTACTACACTCATGAAGACAGTGATGGCCTATCAAATAGTGACGAAGATGAACGAGGTAATGATTGTAAAATTTTAATGGCTTTTGAAGATGATGATTACATGGATGCTACAGATGTGGATGACTTTTATGAAGAAATTTCTAGACTCAAGACATGTTTAGAAGAAAAGAATGTGATCATTGATACTCTGCAATTTCAACTTGATGAAAAAGAAAAATCTCTTGAGAAGTTAGAATGTGAAATTGTTGGCCTTAGAAAAGAAATTGAGAAAACAAAGGTTCTTAATCTTAAGTTTGTTAAAGGATCTGAAACTCTGGATGAGATTATCAATGTACAGCGTTCTCCTCTAATTAAGACAGGTCTGGGTTATAATGGAGAAACATCTCAAGCATCCACCTCAAAGAGTTATCTTGATGCAGCAAGGAGGAATGAGCAAAAGCCCAATGGAGATCATCAGGTAAAGCAGGGACGAATTACAAACAGAGACTACCAGGTAAACCAGGGGCAATCCATCTTAAGGGTGAACAAAAGCTACAACCAGCCACAGGTAAAAACTTCTCAATTTGCTTCAAGAATGGATGGCAATAGAAATTACAATCATTTGGCTGGTAGATTTGATAATCGCAGAAGTTTCTTCAATGGCCAATGTTTCTCTTGCCATAACTTTGGTCACAAAGTAGCTCAATGTGTTGCCTATAAGACAATCATGACTAGAGAAGCTCAAAAACAAAGAAGTATGACCGGGATTACGAAAAGGACCTATAACAACTTTTCAGCCCTTGAAATGAAATTGAATGTTCTATCTGTAATAACTTCGGTCATGAAGTTTCTGAATGCAGGAACAGGTTTCGACAGACAAAGGAACAAGCCTCAAGCACCCGAACATGGAGAATAAAGCCACAACCAGAAAGATGTGGGATAGCTTTTTATGCAGAAGGGCAGGAAAATCTATGGTACATCGACAGCGGATGTTCGAAGCATATGACAGGTGATAAAGAAAAACTTGAATCATATACTTCTTTAGAAAAGGGTAAGAAAGTTTCTTTTGGAAATGATACTCCTGCAACCATAAAAGGAAAAGGCACTGCTCATTTGAAAGAAAAGGTCAAAGCTGGAAATGTTTTGTATGTTGATGGCTTGAAGCATAATCTACTGAGTGTCAGTCAGATGTGTGATCAAGGAACCGAGGTAATATTTCGATAAAATGGATGTAGCGTTCGTGATCTTGATACATGAAAAACAGTGATCAAAGGCAGAAGAACTCCAAATAATCTATACATATTTGAAGAAGGACAACAACAATGCTATTTGAGCAAGGATGATGAACATTGGTTATGGCACCGGAGGTTGGGGCATCTAAGCTTTTCACAAATAAGGAAAGCATGCAAATACCAGGCAGTTCGTGGTCTTCCAGATATCAAAATTCCAGACAACACCATATGCAAATCATGTCAGTTTGGTAAGCAAACCAGAACTAACTTCTCTGAGAAGGAAGGATCAGCCAGCAGGCCTCTTGAACTAGTCCATACAAATGTATGTGGTCCATTTAGGACAAGGTCACCTCGAGGAGAAGAATACTTTATATTATTCATTGACGACTTCTCCAGGATGGTTTGGTTGGGACTTATGAAACACAAGGACGAATCATTCGAAAAATTCAAATCTTTCAAAGCCTTGGCTGAAAATGAATCAGATCACAAAATTAAGTGCCTTAGGTCTGACAGAGGTGGGGAGTTTACCTCAAATGAATTTTTCAATTTCTGTGAAGAACATGGAATAAGAAGGGAATTCTCTACAGCTAGGACTCCTCAGCAAAATGGAGTGGTGGAAAAGATGAACAGAACGGTCCAACAAATGGCTCGTGCTATGCTTGATGAGTCTAGGACTCCCGCAACCTTCTGGGGTGAAGCCGCATTTGCTGCAGTTTTTATTCTCAACAAAACAAATGTCCGAGTGAACAACACTCAAACTCCTCATGAGCTCTGGTATGGTGAGACTCCTTCGGTAAAGCATTTCAAAATTTTTGGGAGCAAATGCTATATCAAGAACACTGATTAACAGCTTGGCAAACTTGAACCTAGAGCAGATGAAGGCATTCTCCTTGTTATTCTCCCCACAGAAAAGCATATAAGTGTTACAATAAAAGACTTGGAAGAATTGTTGATAGCATTGATGTAGTGGTTGATGAAAAAGGATACATCCCTAGGCAAGTAAATCATGAAAATATCGAAGAGGATGAAGACTACTCTCCAAATCAGATAAATGATGAAGAAGAACCTCAAGAGGCACCTGAGGAGCAAATAAGGATAGAAGAAAACACTCCATCCAGGTACGTTCAAAAGAATCATCTAGAATCTCATATTTTGGGGCAGAAAGAAGCAGGTGTACAAACAAGAAGAACAATTGCAGAAGCCTCAAGCTATTTGGCATTGCTCTCCTCCACTGAACCACAAAATGTAAGAGAGGCATGCAAAGATGAATGCTGGGTCAAGGCGATGGATGAAGAACTTGAGCAGATCGAAAAGAACAACACTTGGGAGTTGGTTTCTAGACCAAAAGATAAGAATGTCATAGGGACAAAATGGATCTTCAAAAATAAGTTGAATGAAAATGGAGAAGTAATTAGAAACAAGGCCAGACTTGTGTGTAAAGGCTATGCTCAACAAGAAGGAATAGACTTCGAAGAAACTTTTGCTCCCGTTGCTAGACTTGAGGCCATCTGAATGTTCCTTGCTCTCTCAAGCTTTCAGAAGTTCAAAGTTTTTCAAATGGACATGAAATCAACCTTTCTGAATGGGGACTTAGAAGAAGAAGTGTACATTGAGCAACTAGATGGTTTCATCCTTGGGAATGATCCAAATCTTGTATGCAGACTAAAGAAGGCTCTCTATGGTCTTAAACAGGTTCCAAGGGCTTGGTACTACCATTTGGACAAATATCTTCATCAACAAGGTTTTTCAAAGGGATCAGCAGATAGCAATCTTTACATAAAAATTGAAAATGACAAATTACTAATACTTGTTGCGTATGTAGATGATATTATCTTTGGCAGCAATGAAGAAGCTATGAGTCAAAGCTTTGCCTTGGTGATGCAGAAAGAATTCGAAATGTCTTTGCTTGGAGAACTGACATATTTTCTTGGATTGCAAATCCAACAAAATGAAGGCGGGATCTTCTTGTCTCAAACCAAGTATCTCAAGCAGATTTTGAAGAAATATGGCATGGAAGATGCAAAACCAATAGGTACCCCCATGGTCACAGGATGTAGCCTCAGTACAAATGATGAATCAGCAGCAGTGCATCAGCCAACCTACAGATCTTTGATTGGAAGTCTACTTTATTTAACAGGTACCCGACCAGACATCATGCATGCAATGGGAATAGTTGGATGATTTTAGGCAAATCCAAAGGAAACTCATCTTCAGGCAGTGAAGAGAATTTTCAAATACCTTCAAGGAACTCAAAACTATGGCTTATGGTATCCTAGAGATGCAGATCTCACACTTCATGCTTATACAGATGCAGATTGGGCCGGAAGCGTGCATGACAGGAAGAGCACAAGTGGTGGTGCATTCTTTATGGGTTCCAGATTAGTATCTTGGTTCAGCAAGAAATAGAGTTTGATTGCTTTATCTACAGCTGAAGCGGAATATGTGGCTGCTGCATCTTGTTGCACTCAACTCCTTTGGATGATGCAGACCTTGCAGGATTTTCAAATCCCTTGTACTCCACCTATCTCCATCTTATGTGATAATACAAGTGCAATCAGCATTTGAAAGAAACCAGTCATGCATTCAAAGACCAAGCACATACCGATCAAGTATCACTTTCTTAGGGAACAAGTGCTTGAACAAAAGATCAAGTTGGAGTATGTTCCTTCTAAGGAACAAGTTGTTGATATACTCACCAAACCATTGCCCAGGGAGACCTTTGAATACCTCAGGCAAAAGCTGGGGGTTGTTGATGCATCATCTTGTTGTTGAATCTCATCTGTTTCAGAGATTGTTGGTTGTACACAAGTTTCATATGGGGTATACGCGTACATTTTCTGTGTTGTGGATTGGTCGAAGATCGAATGGCACAAGTTTAAGGGGAGCATATAATGCATTGTTGGCATTATGGTAGAAGATCTTGGAGGAAATACAGAAGGAGATCATGGATGCTGATCTGAATAGTGCTGCAATATGTCTCTATCTCTTTCATGGTCAATTATGGTGTTTGGTGGATTATGGTTCTTCTTGAAGAAATTTTGCAGATTTGGTTTATAGTCAGGGGGAGCATGTTCTCAGGGGGAAAATAACCCTTTGCCCTTGACGTCAAAGGGGGAGAATGACGATGAGGATCTTGAGGTTGCCATCAAGTCCAAAGGGGGAGATTGTTGGCATTATGATTCTGGTTTGGCCCTATGGTACAGGTGTTGTACTTGATGGAAACTCACTCAAGTGGCAAAACTCTGTTCAGGCTCTCAAAATGATGGAAAATAAGAGGTTCACAGGTGCATCGATTCAAAAGGTGCGGACCCGCAGGTTCACCGTCCAGGAAGTGCGGACATACCCGCAGGTTCTCCGTTCATAAGGTGCAGTCCCCTAGTTCACTCACTCCAATGTAGAGAAGCGCGCTCGCGTGGGGTTTCTTATGTTTGGCCCTTGGTATTTAGCCCGTTGTTCATGATCCTATGGTTGTGGCCCGTGGTATAGGATCTAAATTGTTGAACCCCGGTTTGGATCCCTTGTATTGGTTTTTGATGGTTTTGTCCCATGGTGTGGATAAGGGTTTGACTATAAAAAGGGGAAGGAGATCACTTGGCTAGTCACTTGCGAAACTTGAATATCTTAAGATCTGAAATTTTGGGTGATTGGTTTTACAAAGCTAGATCTAAATCAAGGAGAAAACTTAAGGCGAATCTATTGATAAGTCGTGATCTCTCGGGTGCATGATCAAATCTGTGGATCTGACTGTCTGTGACACATTGGAGGACTGCTAATTTGGCCCTAATCAGAGGTTCGCAGTCAATCCACGGCGTAAGTGCGGGGGTTCGCAGCGCAGGAGAAGACGCAGTGCGGGGGTACGCAGCGCAGCAGAAGGCGCAGTGCGGGGTACGCAACACAGAAGAAAGCACATTGCGGAGGTACGCAGAGGCACAGAAGGACCAGTGTGGAGGTACGCCATCAGACCGACAGTGAAGGTGTGGATCTGAGCTGAGATACGCAGTTCAGTAGAAATAGTAAGTGCGGTGGTACGTAGATCAGCAGAAGGATCCAGTGCGGATCTGCACAGTTCAGGCACAGAAAGGCTGCGGATATCCGCAGGTTTATATTGGTGAAGTTGCGGACCTGTCTTGAAACATTTGTTGGCTGTCTTTTATCTATTGCTACAGAGTTCTGGGTTTAGATTTCGAGTATTACTTTTCTGTTTACAGCATTCTGAGAAGTTGGGTGATTCATTGGTTGATTGTATAAGGATATTGGGTGATTTGCATGCACTTGATGATTATTTGATCTTCTTAGATCCAATTTGAAAATTAATGAAACGTGGTCTTTAAAGAAGTTGAAGAGCAAAGGGGGTTGTAGCTCCCTTCCAGGAGAGACTGGAAAACGAGAGAGAGTTGTAGCTCTCTGCAGGTTGCAGCCTGCGTACTGGTAAAGGACTGCACCCATACAAAATCCTTGTAAAAGAAGTTTCTAATTGATAGAGACATATCGCAGTAGGTGGTTTTCACCCACATTGGGTTTCCACATTATATCTTGTGTTCTTTGGTGTGCTTTCTTCTTGTTCTTGTTCATTATTATATGTCACTGACACACAGATTAATGATCAATATCTGAAGAATAAATTAAAGTATAAATCTGGAAGGCATATTGAAAAGAATTTAATAATACTGATTCACCCCCCCCTCTCAGTATTATTTCCAACATTTTTGTCATGCCATATCTTCCTCTGAAGCTAAACTACCTCTGTGTGGAGAAGGGCCTGCAATCTTTGTTCATCCAATCCATTGCCCTCTGTGCATGGATGAGATCTAGGTCCAGCTAAGTTTCCATTCTTAGTGTATTGTATTCAAATTCTATTGACAGCAAATCCTTCTTCCCATAGACCAGTTCACAGGGTGTGAACCCTGTGGTGGTCTTCCATGTTGTGTTGTAGGCCCAGGTGGCCTCAACTAGTCTATCCGCCCAATGTTTTCTGCTGCTGCTCACTACCTTGGTTAGAATTCCTTCCAAAGCTCTGTTAGTGACTTCCACCTACCCATTGGCTTGTGGATGGTAAGGGGTGGAATTCCTATGCTTGATTTTATGATGTGTGAGCAGGTCTTCAATAAACTTGGAAGTGAATTGACTACCTTGGTTTATGACCATTTCTCTTAGATACCCGAACTTATAGAATATGTTTTCTCTCAAAAACTCAGCTATTTTTTCCTCTATTGTTGCTTTGATTACTTTTGTCTCTACCCATTTTGTCAGATAGTCAGTGCACACAATGATGTATTGCTTCTGTTTTGAAGGAGGATTGATAGGACCCACAAAATCCATGCCCCACTTCTCAAATGGCTCAAAGGTCACTTGAGGTTGCATGGGCATCTCATCCTTTGGAGTAGGTTTCCCCACCCTTTGACACCGATCACATTGGCTGGTATAACTCCTCACATATTGATGAAGAGTGGGCCAATAGTAGCCTACTTGCAATATTTTGAAGGCAATCCTCTTTGCTGCAAAATTGCCTCCACAAGGCTTGTCATGACGGGTCAAGAGAATGTCAAAAACTTCCTCCTCCCTGACACATCTTCTCAAGATTTGATATGGGCCAAGTTTGAAGAGATTGCCCCCAATCTAGGTGAAAGGGGCACTTTTCCTCATGATCTTGCTCTTTTCCTTTGAGGACAGGTGTGGTGGAAACTGTGCTGAAACCAAGTAGTTTACTATATCAGAAAACCATGGAGAGAGTATGTTATGAAACCAGCTCACAAAAAGATAGAAAAGAGAGATCCACGCCTTAGAATTCAGCCTCTTCGAGGGGGAAACCTCCTTTACATTACATAAATGAACAATTCTTGGATGATACAAATGAGAATACCTCCTTTCTATATATAGGAGTCTAAATGGTCCCAATACAATCAAAGCCTACATAACAATAATATTGTAGGGCACAACAATAACAATAGTGGGCATCTATGTGGCACAATAGTAACAATATGGGCACTACATGGGTACATCAATATAAATAAGGGGTATAACTACAATAGTAATGGGGTAATCACTAGTACTATAGGGACCCAACATGCCCCTCTCCTTCACAAAAGTGTTGTCCTCAACGCTTAAGTAGTTCAGGATACTTCTGCATAAAATTCTCATCCTCCCATGTGGAATCTTCAACGGATAAGTTCTTCCACTTGATAAGGTACTCTGAAATTGATCGATTTCGTAGTTGTCGAGTTCTTGTTTCTATAACTGCTTCCGGTTCCAATATAATTTTTCCTTCTTCGTCAAGTTCTGGCAATATTGTTTGAATTGGGAGCTTGTCGCCTATAACCTTCTTTAAGCATGAAACATGGAAAACTGGGTGCAATCGAGAAGCTGCAGGAAGCTCCAATTTGTATGCCATAGTACCAATCTTTTGCAACACCTTGTACGGACCATAATACTTTGGTGATAATTTTATATCCTTCTTAGCTTTCTTGAGGGACATTTGCTTATATGGTTGTAGCCGTAGGAATACCCAATCACCTACATCAAAACTTCTTTCACTGCGATGTTGATCTGCCTGTTGTTTCATTCTATTCTGTGCCAACACAAGGTTATCCTTTAAGAGTTGGAGGACTTGTTGTTGATGTTCGATGTGATGTTCCACTGCCTGAACCTTAGAATTTTCTCTTAAATATGATGTGATGGATGGTGGTTGATACCCATAAAGTGCCATAAATGGGGTCATTTTTGTTGCTGTATGAAAGGAAGTGTTATACCACCATTCAGCCAGAGGCAACCATTTGACCCATTGTGTCTGTTTATCAGATACAAAGCAACGAAGATATCCTTCCAAACATTTGTTTACTATCTCAGTTTGCCCATCAGATTGAGGATGATAAGATGAGCTATGAGCTAACTGAGTACCAAGACAAGAAAATAATTCTGTCCAAAAATTTCCAGTGAAAATGGGATCTCTGTCACTTACAATAATCTTTGGGTTTCCATGTAGCTTTTGAATTGTTTCCATAAATGCAGTAGAAACTGTACTGGCTTTAAATGGATGTGATAATGCACAAAAGTGTGCATACTTGGTAAGTCTGTCAACTACCACCATGATGACACTCTTTCCCTCAGACTTGGGTAAACCTGTGATAAAATCCATTGAAACCTCCTCCCAACGTTGGCTTGGAATGGATAAAGGTTGTAATAGACCTGGTGTCTTAATTGTTTCAACTTTATTTTGTTGGCAAACCAAACATTCTGCCACAAACTTTTGAATATCTGATTTAAGGCCATCCCAAAAAAATTCCTTCTTAACCCTGTGGTAAGTTTTTAAAAATCCTGAGTGCCCTCCTAAGGGAGAAGTGTGCAATTCCATAAGAATCTTTTGTTTTAGCTGGGAATTCTTACAGAGGTATAAGCGATCTTTGTACCATAACGAATCATTTTTCCAGCTAAATGTATCAGACGTACTGGAATCTTGTTGTAGCTTTCGAATAAGTGCCCACACTTCTTCGTCATTCTTCCATTCCTCCCTTGCTTCATTTATCCAATCTGGTTGGATAATAGAAATAGCGCACAACAATGCTTCCACATCCTCATCCTTTCTTGAGAGTGCATCTGCCACCACATTTTGCTTCCCTTTTTTGTAGATGATTTCAAAGTCATAACCCAACATCTTTGTGACCCACTTTTGTTGCTCTTCAGAGGATAATCTTTGTTCTAAAAAGTATTTAAGGCTATCATGATCCTGTTTTTACCTTGAAGTGTCTTCCCATTAGGTAGGGTCGCCATTTTTAAGTGCATGGAGTATTGCCAACATTTCCTTCTCATAAATAGCTTTGCTTAAAAACTTTCCCTTGATTGGACGACTTTCAAAAGCAATGGGTCTTTCATCTTGCATTAGAACAGCACCAATTCCATTTCCTGAAGCATCACATTCCACAATAAAGGTTTTTGTGAAGTCCGGTGTAGCTAAGACCGGTGCTTGGCACATTGCCTCTTTAAGATGTTCAAAGGCCTTTGTTGCTTCCGGAGTCCATGAAAATGCATCTTTCTTCAATAATGTTGTTAGAGGTGCTGCTATTCTCCCATAATTCTTAACAAACTTGCGATAATACCCTGTCAACCCAAGAAATCCTCGCAGATGCTTTATGGATGTGGGGATTTTCCATTCCTTAATGGCTTTAATTTTGCTAGGGTCTACCTTAACTCCTTCATGAGATACAATATGACCCAAATATTCCACCTCCTGGACTCCAAAGAAACATTTGGATCTTTTTGCATATAATTGTTTCTCCTCCAATAGTTGTAGCACCCTGTCAACATGTTCAACATGATCCTTCCAAGACTTGCTGTAGATTAGTATATCATCAAAAAATACTAACACAAATTTTCTAAGGAATGGTTTGAAAATTGAATTCATCAAACCTTGAAATGTTGAAGGTGCATTGGTAAGGCCAAAAGGCATGACCAAAAATTCATAATGACCCTCATGAGTTCTAAATGCCGTTTTCGGAATGTCTTCAATCTTCATTCTGATTTGATGATATCCTGAACGAAGATCCAACTTGGTGAAGTAAATTGATCCATGCAATTCATCCAGTAATTCATCAATGACAGGAATGGGGAACTTATCTTTAATAGTGAGCTTGTTGAGCTCCCTATAATCTGGACACATGCGCCATGATCCATCCTTCTTGTGCACCAATACTACTGGAGCTGAGAAAGAACTTTGACTCGGTTGAATTATACCAGCCTCTAGCATTTCTGCAACCATACGTTCAATTTCACTTTTTTGGACATATGGATATCTGTACGGCCTGATGTTTGGAGGAACACTTCCTGGAATCAGATGAATAGCATGATCATGATCACGCATAGGTGGGAGACCTTTGGGAGTCTCAAATACCTTGGAATGATTGTCCAGGACTTTTTGGAGATCTGGAGAAATAGATGATTCCAATGTGGAAACATCTAGCGAACATAATTGTGCAATTACACCTCTTTGCTCCTTTTTTAGAAGCTTTGTCATGCCATTAGAGCTGATTATCTTTCCTGGTTTCCCTGCAATACCCCTTAATTCAACTTCCTTTCCTTCCACAGAAAATTTCATGAAAAGTTCTTGAAAATTAAAAGCTATTGTACCCAAGGATTGTAGCCATTGGACTCCTAGTACAACATCAGCACCTCCCATTGGAATGGAAAGCATTGGGCTAGTCAATACATATTCTCCCATGGATAGCTTGATATTATGGCACTTTCCAGAACAATTTATTGTTCCTCCATTTGCAATCATCACTTGACACTCTGGTGCTGGATATAGGAAGCAATTCAATTCTTTTGCTACCCTACAATGAATAAAATTGTGGGTGCTTCCTGAATCAATCAACACTATTACCTTTTTCTTCTTGATTTGTCCTTCTATCTTGATGGTTTGAGGAGTGGTAATTCCCGCCAATGCATTACAAGATATGGTCGGATTTATTTGTTCTTCATCTAGGCTTTGTTCCTGGAATATATCCTCTTCTTTTGACCTTTCTTGCTCCTTTTCTTCTTCCTCTTCACAATCTATGTAGAATAATTTCTTCTCAGCACACTTATGACCTTTTGTGTATTTGCTATCACAATTGTAACAAAGCCCTTTTGCTCTTTTTTCTTCCAATTGTTGTGGTGTCAACCTTGTAGGTTGTGGAAGACTATGGGCAACAACACTTCCGTCTTTATAGTTGTGAACGGTATGCTTCCTAGTTGCCATAATTTTGCTTTCCATTTTTCTTGCTAACCTGAATGCCTTCTCTAATGAATCAGGTTCCCAAAGGCGCACATCATGTTGGATATTATCCTTTAAAGACCCTATGAACACATCAATCCTATGCTCCTCTGGAATATCTTTTACCCTTATGTTCAATTTTTGGAACTCCTCAATGTGCTCCATTATTGAACCCTTTTGTTTGAGACTTATCAATTGGCTAAAAAAAGTGTTGCTTTTTGTATCCTCATAATGTGCTATCAATTCTTCCGTAAAAATTGCCCAAGTGATAAATTGTTTACGAGAACAAAGCCATTGATACCATACAAACTGATTTGGTTCCAAATATAAAGTTGCCATACGTACCTTTTGTGTGTTTTGCACATTATTGAGATCGAAGAATTGCTCCATCTGTAATATCCATGTGGCAGGATCCTTGCCATCAAACTTCCTCATATCGATTTTTGGAACATGGTGAGTCTTCGATCCAACATTAGAGTCTATGGAATCATGATTAACATTTCTTTTGTTCTCATCATGAGTTTCCTTTACTACCTTTTCACCATTAGTGACCCTTTCTTGTAGCAACTTCTTCAATTCATCCATCTTATCATCCATGCCATCAATTTTAGCGTCCATTCCATCCATCTTAGCTTCCATGCCCTTTATCTTAGATTCCACGCCATTTACCTTAGATTCCATGCCACTTATCTTAGCTTCTGTTAGCTTTTGTGAGCGTGACATTTGTTGCACTTGTTCTTGTAATTTTGATATATCATGTAGCATTTCTTCCTCTTCTTCATGAGTCATGCTAGAGCTTTCAGGTTCCTTACTAGGTGTTTGCATTTTCTTTCCTCGGGGCATCAGTTACCGATAATAATGTTTTACTATGCCCTTTGAATTCCGTTAAACCAAGCTTACACAAAAATTAAAAAAAAAACTACACACCTTTTTTCACTTTATAGAAGCCTGATATTGGATCTGATGTATCTCTATAATTTTGGATTATCCAATTCTGAAATTGCTACCTGCAGTAGCCTTCTGCGTCCTCTTTCCACTGCCACAAGTCTGAGTCAAATTGGATTCTCCAAGGAAGAGTTATGTGAAATCTCCCACAGTGACTTGCTTTTAGACTGATTCAGTAGAGCGAACTTGTACGACGTGCCACGAGTCACTGTTTCAACCTTTGAATCTGAAACACACATACAAGAAACTAAAGTCCGTCCTATTTATGTACCTTTTTACGAAATTTCAATCCGATCCTCAGAGAGAGAGTTATGACGATTTTCCCCAGGTCACCTGTTTTGAATGTAATTCAGGAGTCTGCAAAAAGGCCAACTTCCTCAGATCATATCTCCGAAAATATCATGCGAAAAGCTCTGAAATTTGGACCCAAGGTTCAGCGCCAATTCTTCTCAAATGGGTTTTTTTTGCGACTTCTGAAACATCACAGAAAAAAAGTTATAGCGAAAATGCCACGATGACCTGTTTGGAGCAGCGAAACCCTAGAATCCAAAGCTCTGATACCAAATGTTATGAAACCAGCTCACAAAAAGATAGAAAAGAGAGATCCACGCCTTAGAATTCAGCCTCTTCGAGGGGGCAACCTCCTTTACATTACATAAATGAACAATTCTTGGATGATACAAATGAGAATACCTCCTTTCTATATATAGGAGTCTAAATGGTCCCAATACAATCAAAGCCTACATAACAATAATATTGTAGGGCACAACAATAACAATAGTGGGCTTCTATGTGGCACAATAGTAACAATATGGGCACTACATGGGTACATCAATATAAATAAGGGGTATAACTACAATAGTAATGGGGTAATCACTAGTATTATAGGGACCCAACAGAGTATTGAGATAGCAAATAGGTGTTCATCTGGAATTTGATCATCCACCATTCCTTCTTCACCTGCAGGCAAATTTACTCTAAACAAAAAGTCAGCAACAACTTTTTTTTTACCAGGCTTATCAACAATGGTTAAATCAAACTGCTGCAGTAAAAGCAACCATCTAATAATGCGAGCATTTACATTTGGTTTGTTCATTAAATATCTAATTGCAGCATGATCAGTGTGTACAAAGGTTTGATAGCCTGTGATGTAATGTCTAAATTTGTTTAAGGAATGCACTACAGCTAGGAGTTCCTTCTTGGTTACCGTGTAGTTTAACTCTGCCTTTGACAAATTTTTACTTATAAAGTATATGGTGTAAGGTAAATTTTCATCAATTTCTCCTAAGGCTGATCCTATTGCTTTGTTTGAGGCATCTGTGTGAATGTAGAAAGGCAGGGCCCAGTTTGGGCCTCTTAAAATTGGGGCAATCATAAGTTTTCTTTTCAAGGTATCTAGGGCTTCTTGACAACTTTCGGTCCATATAAATTCGACATCTTTTCCTAAAAGACAAAACAATGGAGAGGCTAACTTGCTGAAATCTTTAATGAATCTTTTGTGATATCCAACTAAGCCTAGGAAACTTCTTACATCTCTCACCTTTTGAGGAGTTGGGACCCTTTGGATGATGGCAACTTTGTTGGGGTCCACTTGAAATCCTTGTTGAGATATTGCATGACCTAGCACAGTCCCTTCAGTCATCAAAAATTCACATTTTTCCGGATTGAGGGACAGGTTCATTTCAGTACACTTGTCCAAGACTTTTCCTAGGTTAGATAAAGCTTCCTGAAAGTTAGAACCATAATAAGTGAAAACATCCATATATATTTCCACTGCATCATGAACCAGTTCAGAAAATATACTCAATACTACTCTCTGGAAAGTGGCTACAACATTGCACAAACCAAAAGGAAGGACCTGATATGCAAAGGTACCCCAAGGACAAGTGAAAGTGGTTTTATTGGTCCTCCAGGCTTATTTGAATTTGATTGTACCCGCTAAACCCATCTAGGAAGGAGAAAAACTTTTTCCCCACCAAACCATCTAACACTTGATCTATGAAAGGCAAAGGAAAATGGTCCTTTTTAGTGGAATTTTTCAATTCCCGATAATCGACACAGATTCTCCACTTACCATTTTTCATTGGAACTAGCACCAAAGGAGAGACCCATTCGCTATCAGAGATGGGGTAGATGAATCTGGCATCAAGTAATTTTTGCAATTCTTCCTTAACAATGTCTTTAAGGGCTGGATTCATCCTCCTTTGAGGCTGCCTGATTGGTTTGCAATCTTCCTTAATGTATATATGATGAGTACATACTGAAGGGTGCACTCCCTTCATCTCCTTATAACTCCAGGTGAAGGCATCTAAATGTTTTCTCAATAAGCTACACAGCTCCTTATCCTGCGAAGTGGATAGGGATGAATTGATTTTCAAGGTTCTTTCTGGGTCGAACTCTATATTCTTAACACGAAGAGAGGTTGGGTCAGCCACACAAAGATTAGTTAAGGGATTGTTTTGGGTTTCTTTCACTATGTCCTCTAATGGAAAGGTATTGGGGGGTGGATTCTGAATTAAATTTTCAATGATATCATCCTCATCTTACAGTTCCCCCCCCCCCCAATGGCAGTTTCTAATGTTCAAACTGGTGCAGAATAGACTTCATCCTCATCCTCCTCCTCCAACCAGAGAGGTAGATCATGTTCTAGCAAGGGTTGGGTGGGAGGGTATAGGACTAACTGCTTGGACATATGCTCGTTCTTGATGGTCATGTTCCCAGCCTGATAGCTAATATAGGCATCAACAGTAGCCAACCAGGGTCTTCCCAGGATGAGATGATACCCAGTGAGCTTTGCTTTCGGTTGGAGAACTAGGAGATCAGCAGGGTACTCCCAAGAATCAATGGAGACCATCACATCTTCCACAATCCCTTCAAGGGTCACGGTGGAGTGGTATGCTAGCTACATTACTATCATGGTCTTCCTCAAGGAGCCCTGGAGGTTAAGTTTGAGCATGGTGTCCTTTGTCATCACATTAATGGTAGCTCCCAGATCAATCAAGGTGTGTGGGATCATGGTTCCTTTGGTGTGGACATCAACTACTGGGCTTCCAGTGTCCAGATATTTCGGACAGATTACTGCCCCAACATCAGGTCAGACAGTTGTCCTATGAGATCGTTGGTTGGGGCATCTCTCTTGTGCCTACCGGGATGCCTAAAGCACTTCTCTTTGATCAACTGATTGTAAATAGGCACATTGATTATGGCTTGGAGAAGTGGTCTCTTTACACATAACTGTTTCAATTCTCCCGGAAGTTCAGTTTCTTCTGGGGTGGGCTGTGTTGTCCCAGATAGTCTCTCAAGAAAGGGTGGAATTTCTTTAGGTTCACTTTCCTCTTTATCTTCCTCAACCTCCTTAGGGGGAGGCTTGCTATCTGGGATAACCTTCCTAGATTGCAGGTTAATCTCCTAAATCTCCACAAGATAAGTTGTGCATGATGGTTCCCCACTGTATACTTGTTGAGCCTGTCTATTGTTTAGGTTTGGATTCGGTTGGGCAGGAATTTAGGGTTGCCTTGGTAGAGCAGGAGGCAATGGTTGTGGTTGAGTAGGTGGTGGAGGCAAAAGAGCGGGAGGAGAGTTGTACTGGGGCCTCCACCCCTGATGAGTTTCATTCCACTGAGGTTGTAGCTGAGCATAGGATTGAAATGAATGGGTGGCTAGTTGGGCATGATATTAAGAAGTATAGGACCAAGGAGGAGGCGTGGACCAAGAAGGATGAGCAGGAGGGCCCCAAGAAGGTATGGGAGTGACTTGGTTGGGGTTGTAGTATGCTTGGGATGTCCCTTGCATCCCCTATTGGTATGGTCTAGGTCCATGCGGTCTCCTCTGGTTGATGAAATAGAGTGGTTCAGTGGCTCCTTCATCCCCCTGGTATACAGCTTTAAGTCCAGGCAAGGAGGGGCACTTATCTGTAGAATGATCTTATTCATAGACTGAACAAACCTCTATAAATTTCAATGGGCATTCATTCCTAGGATGCCTCCTGGTGCACCTAGGACAAAAAATGGCCAAAGCCCTCTCTACTTCCTCTTGTTTCCTTTTGATATGCAAGGTATCCATTTGCATGGCAAGAGTCTACAGCATCTCACTCTTAAAGTCTTCCAGCATGTTTCCAAGTTCACCTTTGATGGATGAATTGGATGAGGAGGTACTGGCTATGGGTTGACTCCCCCTACCTCTCTTTCTTTGCTACTCTAGAATGATTTCTAAAGATAGTCTTTATGTCCTCATAAGGTAGTTGGTAGATGTCTCCCCCAACCAGTAAATGGAATGTGTTTAGAAGGTCTTCCGAAATTCCCTTGAGCAGGACCAACTTCAAAGATTCAGGGTCAAGTGTACACCTGGCCCTTTTGAAACTGAGCTGGAACCTCTGTTCATAATATTCCAAGGATTCATCACTTCCCTCATCCAAAAGATTTCTTCCTTGGTATCTTTCGACCTACAGTAGTCTCGATATTTGTTATTAAAGGCCTGCTGCATCTGAGCCCAAGTTGTGATGGTATTGCCAGGTAGCCCCATGAACCAACACAATGTTGCATCCTTGAGAGCAGAAGGAAATAGTTTCAACTTTTTCTCATATTCTACATAGTCATAAGTTCGACAGATAACAACAAACTCAAACAGAAAGGTGTTAGGATCTTCTGTAGTCAAACCATTTAAGTGAGGTAGGGCTGAGGGACTTATATTCTTCATTTTGGTGTCCCCATTGGTTTCCCGGATGGGAAAGGTACCCTCTACTCTTTCTCCATTCTTCCTAGCATTTCTGTTTTCAGCCATTGTCTGAGGAGGGATGTCTTCTTCTTCTTCTTCTTCCCCTATAGGTTCTTCAAATATCTCTGGTTGTTCACCTAAAGGTTCTTCTTGATCACTGCCACCGAAGAAGAAAGAAGGGTGACTATGTGATGCAGTGGGGGTGTTGGGCAAGAATTTTCCTAAATTATCTCTATTCCTACGAGGCATGAAAGGAAATATTTTTGGTTGGCTTTTGTTTCTTTTTCCCCACACTGGTAGTACCTGCAAAACTGAAATTGATTGAACAAAACAAATTGCAACTAACAGAAATGAATTTGTTGAAATGAAATGCAGAACTGAAAGCAAGGAAATGACTAGTCTACTTTTGTTGAAATGGAAATTGCAAAATTGAAAAGGAAAGCAAGGAAATGTAGAAACTAAAAGAAACAACTATTCTACTTTTGCTTAAATGAAATTTTCAGAATTGAAAAGGAAAGCAAGGAAATGCAGACACTGAAAGAAACAACTATTCAATTTTTTTTTTTTTTGGAAATAAACTACTTAGCAAAATGTTGCGATAGAAACTAGAAGAAAGCAGTAATCACAAAATACTCTGACGCTTCCCCGGCAATGGCGCCAAAAAGTGGTGAGCACCAATATTGTAGTAATAATGTTGCAACTCATGGGCTTCTCACTTTTATCAACCTGGTAGTTCTTAACAAACTTGGAAGCGACGGTGTTGTATTCACAAGTATTAGTCCTTACTGCAGGCTGTCACTTGGTCAGCTAGTGCAAGATCACTAGGAGCTCAAGCCAACTTCTATGGATTCCAGAATAAGCTCTATATGTGATGAAAGAAAGGAAAGCTTACTCTACAGAGGCTACTCTACTTGCAGAAAGGAGAGGCTACTCTACTTGTAGAAAGGAAAAGAAGACTGGAATGTAAAGTAAACCTAGCAAACCCTACTTAACCAACTAATCCTACTTTTGCAGAAAGAGAGATGAAAAAACATGAAATGAATGCCATTACCTACTCAGGAAGTAAACAACATCTACTCAAGCTATTTCTAGAAGTAAATGAGCAAAAAACATATTTTTGGACTTTTATGTATTTTTATGTGAAATTGTCATGCATGTAGTTTATTTGATTGTGAATGTGGCAGCGACTAGGTGGTGATGGAGGGTGGTTTTTGGGCTTGATAAGATGTAGGATGGTGTGGATGGGTCCTAGGATGTCTCAGGTGGCCTTCTGGAGGCTTTCCCACAATCAGACTTCAAAAATAAGCCTACAGGAAAATCTATAGGAGGCTGCAGGGGATCTATGGGAATTCTACAGGAGGTCTACAGGAGGATGCCGAGAGCAGTTTTAAAGGTTTTGAAGGTGTGAGAGTGGGTGGAAAGGGTAGCTGAAGGCTGGGATGATGTGTTTAGGTGCCTAGGGGTCACCAAGGATTGCTAGGAGAGGAAAATATGGTCAGGAGAGAGGAAGAAATCCTATGGAAAATCACAGAAAACTAAGGTAAATTTGAGGTGAACTTTGGGCGACCTGTAGGGCATATATCAGGGAGAGAATATGATGGCTGGTAGGCTGACTTGCTGTGAGAAGAGATTTGTGACAAAAGTACCTGAAAATAAAACAAGGAGATCAAGCAAGCAAGGAAACTAAGTACATCAAAAAAAAGAATTTTGCATCAAGCTAATCTAGATTATGAGCTATGGAAAGAAATGCTAAAAAATGTTATAATGAGAGAAAGCATGGAAGGAAACTTATTGCAAGACAGAAATGAGCATGGTGAAATAGAACTAAATAAAAGAATTAACCTTCTCACAAACTGCAACGCTAGAAATCCTATGGAGAAGGCAAATCTATGTTTTTGTGGCAGTAAGAGGGTCTCGGCCTCAGTTCATAGTCCTGGAGGGAGGAAAGGAGGCCAAGGCTCTATTGATGGCCTTTTTGTATCTTATTTCTATCACTGTTCGACTTACTACAGAAAACTTAAATGGAAACAACCTTCTAAATCACCAAAAGCAACATATTCTTAACCAAGAAAGAGATTTATCTAACAGCAACTAATTCATAAACCGAAACAAAGAATATAAATACAAACAAGAGGAGCTTGGCTACTTGGATTGGGCCCTAACCCAAGAGCTTCAGCCTTCTGAGATAAATCAGTGCTAGCTCAAAAAGGATCTCATCTTTATTATCAAAATAATAATATGATTACATGAAATTGTCAACAAAAGTAAGCTTGAAGTTGAGCAGAGCAAAGCTACAACAAAAATTTGAAAATTTGACTAACTTTCTAATGAGGCCCTAGGCCTCTCTACTTATACAATTGAAGCTACCAACAACTTCCTTAAAATCATGGAGGCCTGGCTCCCAAGACTTGAGATAAACAGAAGTTATCCTCCACTTGCTCGGCTGCCTCCTAGTGCATTGATGTGGATGTTTGTGCTCCGAGCTGCATGATGGAGAATTCAAAGTGGGTAGTCATAAATGAGGGGGATACCCTCCTATAAATCCTCTCCCTTGTCTACTTTGAATTATTTCTTCCAATTGTCCATTAAATCTTTGACTTTATCTCCAAAATTGAACAAAATTCTGCATTAAACACATATTAGACTCCATGGCATAATGACCAACCCAACTCACTCCATAAGCATAAATATAATTAAAAAACATTCAATAAGCTAAGAGAATGGTGGATTAAACTATGTTAGGAGGCAAAATGAGCCCATATAATTACCCATTTATAGGGCTCATCATGTAGAACACCAGTGAACTTGATTATCAGGAGCCAATGATGTAAACCCACTATCTATTGCGAGGAAGCCTTCCACTGAGGTCTGCAAGCTCCAAGGTACTACCAGTTCCTAAATCAAGCTCCTGGATAATGAGCTAAAGTTGACAGGAGAAGATCTTTCGAGGGAGGGCCTTGATGTATCCCTCGTCAATCAACACAGCACAAACCAGGATGATGTGATGAAGCCACAACAAGTTGCTTTGCTAGGTCGTAGGCCATAGCAAGAAACTGGAGGAGTTTAAGGGTTGTGTTAGGGAGGAAATTCCCTTAACAACATAGTGTGGCATGGTAGGGCCTTCTCCAAGGTCCACCACAACCCTAGAAGGGCTTATCTGTTGATTGCATGGAGGATTGAGGGTTGTGTTGTGTTCCCTAACCAGAATTGCAGGAGAAACAATGCAAATAGTAGTGACAATAGTGTTTTGTGGAGGATTTTCAGTCAAAAGTGTTGACCAAAATTGCAGGAGCAGCAGTGCACACATTAGTGACAATAGTGTTTTGTGGAGGATTTTCACTCAAAATTGTTGACCAAAATTGGATCGTGACATTGCAACTTGTTGGTGCCATGTGGAGGATCTTCCAAGGAGGTGCAGAGTCTTCCTAGGTGCATAATTGAAAGTGACGTGATTGGGTACCATTGATCTGACTGGAGGGCAGCGCGTTGGCTACCCAAAGTAGCCCTAGAGTAGCAGGCAAGAAGTAAATTGTTGGTGTTATATTGGGTGAAGATGCTGGCCTTATTAGTAGCTCTTTGACGGACGAAAGAAGCTACTAGAAGGAGGATTGAAGCTCCATAATTAGGCCTACCCATAGAGAAGTTTGATGAGGTCATGTACTTGTAGCAGAAGTGACATGCATCATTGTTAGGTGGCATCCCTCTTGAAGTCTCAATGTGTAGTGGTCTTAATGGACTAAGGGAATACTAGTGAGAAGTACGGAAGCGAAGGAGTGGCAGGACAAGATATGACATAGAATCTACAACAAAATTTGTCATTGTATCTTGTATACCATAGACTATTCTATTATTTATATTTGGTTTAATATAATGAATATTGGGATTGTACATATTGTATGATTTTGTTAAAAACCATGTATATTTCTGCATATGTGATTTACTGCTTTATATTTCCACTGTGCAAAGCAGTTTATGGTTGAGATTCATGGTTTGGTAGCATCATTGTTTTTAAGACTCTACCTAGACCCAAGGTCATGGATATTCAACATGGTATCAATGTGTGTCTGAACTACTTTGGAAGTAAGTAAATCATAGTTGTGTGCAACAAAGTACAACGTGAGAGGGATTTGGTCACATTGTAAGTGAAGGGCTCAATACAATGTCAAACTTTCAACCAGGTCTCGGATATGAGGATAAGTAGGTGGGGTTTTCCAACTATAGTCCTTGGAAGGAAAGGGTTAAGTTCGTCTTACAGGTCAACAAGATCTGGGAATTTTCCAAGAAAGAGATCAAGAAGCCAACTGACCCTAAGGAGCTGGAAATATTTGAAGATTTGGACATGAGGAAAATATTGATCATCCTAGTTGGTCTTAAGGATGCCCTAATACCTAATTTTTCTAGGAAGAACACCACACATGAGATGTGGATGGCTCTTCAGAATTTTTTCCAGAATAAGAACGAGAACCAGGTACGAGTATTGGAGGATAAGTTGAAGTTCACCAATATGATAAAGGGTGAAAGCATGACCTCGTATCTGAAGAGATTTTCTTGGGTCAAAGATGAGCTTGTTTGCATCGATGTGACTCTCTCAAATGGAGATATGGTAAGGATTTCCTTGAAAGGGTTCAACGAGGAATGAAATCCCTTCATCAAAGGAATCATTGCCAGGGAGAAGCTTCCATAGTAGGATAGGTTGTGGGATGACTTCATTCAAGAAAAGTTGCGAGACAAGGATCTTCATCTAAAGAAGAAGGCTTGAGATGATGACATGGAACTTGCAACATGAATAAAGGGTAAGTAGAATAAGGACTTGATTAAAGTAAGTGTTTTAACTGTGGCAAGATGGGTCATTTGTCATCGAGATGTCATATGAAGAAGGAGAGAAATGATGAGAAGAAGAAAGGAAAGAAGGTCGCCAGTGTTTCCACTTCATCTGAGATAGATGATCTCTCCAAGAGATTGGAAGAGGAGGAATTTGTTATGATTTCTCATTTCTCGCAGGGTACTGTCACAGAGGATGGATGGTACGTGGACAATGGTGTGACGAAGCATATGAGAGGATCACGGGAGATTTTTGAGACTATATCTAAATGGGACTCAAAGTTACACAAGGTGTTGGGCAACAAGACTCAGTTGGAGATCCAAGGATCGGGACATGTGATACAGGTCCAGGATGTACTGTTTGTACCAGGACTTAGATATAGCTTGATTTATGTCTCGATGATTGAGAGGAAAGGGTTTGAGGTATTTTTTCAAGATGGGAAGGAAAGACTCAGGCCTAGAGACTATAAGTCCAATGGGATTGTAGTCAGAGTTAGAGAGCTCTATAGGTTGAAGGGCAAGCCTACGGATCATGGAAAGAAATAGGTGGAGCAGGTGCAGGTTTCAGAGAAGCAGGAGAAGGTGCAAGTGTAGGTGCAGGCTTCAGAGGATTAGGTATAGGTTCCCGAGAAGGTCCAAGTTCCAAAGACTTAGAAGGAGTTTAATTCAAGAGGGAGATTGTAGATTCAAAGGGAGACTCTACAGCCCAAGATAACACATGGTCAGTGGGGAGCAAGGGTGCTCCTAAAACTAGAATGAAGGAATCATGGAAAGAGTGGAAGATGTTAGAGGATAAGAAGAAGAAGCAGGTGCTTCTAGCAGTGATAGTGACACTTCTAAGAAGGGGATAGTTCATCGTACAAGGATTGCTGCAATTTTGAGTGCCAAGAATTGGGCAAGTGTTACGAGTAGTGATGATGATGGCAAGAGACTTCCTTGTCTTGGAAGTACCTCCCTAGCTAAGATGGAGTGTTGATTTGTGTAGTTTGGAAGGTACTCCAAGCCCTAGGGTTCATGGTTTGGAGAGAAAAGTGCCACAAGGGTCACTTGTGGGCTTGGAACCCACGGATGTGGTTTTGCACCCAATCATGTTTGGGGAAATTTCAAAGGAAAATTTCTACATGTGATAGCATGAGATGATAGAGGGAAGAAAGGGGAATCTAAAGCTTCAAGAATATTTAAATTCCAAGTTGTAGGAGTGGAGAAATGAATTTTTGAAGTTGACAAATTAATTATTGGTTTTCAAGTCTTGTAGGCTTGATATAAATTACTCCAATAGATGGGTCTCTTCACTAATTCGTTGGAGTCCCTCTTTAGGCTATAAAGAGAGGGTGAAGATGTGTTTTAGACATCCATTTGTGAGACATTCCTTCAATAATTAGCTCTGAAATTTGGATTCCCTAGCTGCAGAAAGAAAGGGTGAAGGACAGTGTGGGGACAAGTCTGAAGTGGAGGCCGAGGAGAAACGTGGGATAGGTCTTCTTGAAGACTGAAGTGTTGGGTTGATTGCAGATTTTTGTGGGACTATCTTAGGGCTAAAGACAAGTCTGAAGAAGGCTGTTCTAAGGCCATAATTTTTGGGTAGATATAGCAAGGAGTAGAGGGACAAGACAAGGCTGTTAGGTGACTGTTTGGGTTAGTTTTGGAGGGGATCCACAACTATAGGACAAGATACGGCATAGAAGTTGCAATGAAGTTTGTCATTGTATCTTGTATACCATGGACTATTGTATTACTAATGTTTGGTTTAATATAACTAAGATTGATATTGTACACATTGTACAATTTTGTTAAAAACCATGTATATGTATGCACATGTGATTTAATGCTTTATATTTTCATTGATAAAAGTAGCTTATGGTTGAGATTCTTGGTTTGCTAGCATCAATGATTTTAAAACTATAACCTAGACCCAAGGTCATGGAAATTCAACATTGAGGAATGGTTCATGCTATTCCTACATATTGACAACAATGATCAGATGTTAGGGGAGTTGTGGAGAATCCTGAAAGAAACCATACTGGAGGAAAAGGTTGAACAAGAGACAATATCTACCAATTTTCCCAAGAAGCACACTAGGAGAGTAAGAAGAAATATGAAGAGAATGGGTAGGTAATTCAAGATTGATGTGCAAATCACAAGATATTAAATCAAATACACTATGTTATATCTGGGCTCTGATGTCAACATTCTACCAAGAAAGACGTGGGAGGCACTGGGGAACCCTCAATTGAAGTTCTCACCAATCCAATTGTGGATGGCCAACTAGTAATGTATACTTCTTATTAGGACACTGTGGGACATATAGGTAGATGTAGTAGGGGTGAAGAGGCACACGGATTTTGAGGTGATAGATATTATGAGAGACAAATATCCCTACCTAGAACTACTAGGCATCGACTCAGTCTATGAGAATTACAACATCATGGACTTGAAGAAGGAATTGATGATATTTGATCTAGATCAAGTAAGAGTCATTTAGCCACTAGACCAGTATCAAGGACCAGGGTTCACAGAACATGTAGATGAAAGAGAAGGTCCAAAAATGTTAGACCAACTCTACATATTAACAATAGGGAAGAGAGAGGATTAAATAAACCCAACAACTAAAAGATTGGTTAGCTAGAGGAGTATGCAAAGCTCTGAGGTTGGATAGGAAATTACATGGGATGATTAGCAGCAGCACGAATACGAAGTAACCACTAGGTGCTGGCAATAGTAGGTCACATCAATTAGATCGAGATGGAGGTAAAATACTTTCCCACTTTTAATGGTATAGACTCAATAGATGTATTTCTCAACAAGATTGATGTAAATGTAACGGAGGAACATAAAATACCATTGTTACATGTTGCATTGCAAGCAATCCCGATGCGATGGTAGGGGGTCTACCATAACTATCTTCAGGACTATGAAATAATTAAGAGAGATATGAAGGAAAGGTTGAAACATGCGGAGGAACACTCGCAGGGATTTTTAAAATATAGGGGGGAGTCAAATCCATGACAACACTTGGATAATTGTAAAGACAAATGGAACTGAGAAGGAGTTCTGAAGGAAATATGGGTATATGTGTTAGCCTCAAACCTGCAAAAAGACTCTGTAGATGTGCTCAAATTAGAAATTATAGGTTACCAATGGATTCAGTACATCCAGAAACCCCTAAGTAGCCTCTGTTTGAGCTTAATTTTGATAAAAACTCAGATTTTTTTGAGCTTCCAAGCTCTCTCATGAATTTCATTGTTAACCATCCTACAAATTTTCCCTTCTCTCTATCGGTTCTACAAATCCTCCCGGAAAATCACTAATGGAGTGACAATTTCACTATCCATCGATGCATTTTGTTGGATAGTGAGTTTAGCCTCGGACTCCTTAATTTGAAAAACGTGGCCACATGGGCCACTTAGGGTCGAGGATTGGGCCTTAACGCCTGCCCCTGCTAGTTAAGCCCTTAAAATTTGGGACGAGGTCACATAGAATGCCACGGGTCTGAGGGTTGGGCCAATGGCCCGCCCTACCCGTCGGGCCCCCGTTCTCCTGGCGTGTGGCCACATTCATGGTCCATACAACCTGGGGTTGGCCCCCACACCTTAGCACCTTCCGCAAGCACCTTTTACATTCTGCCAACGATCATATAAATAGTATAGGGCATGCGACTGGTCCCCCTCTGCAAACACCCTTCGTAAGCACCTTATCCTCTGCGTTGTGGTTGCATAAGGATCCAAAGGACCTGGGGCTGGTCCCCAACTCTGCGCCCATTCCGTTCCACTCCGGGGTACTTGGAACCTGGTCATGTGGGCTGTATTACTGGTAGTAGAACCGTGGGATAGGGCTAAGCCCATGCCCTTAGCTCCTCCACATATGATCTTGTGGGCATGGGGTGATCGGGGGCTAGGGCTTAGCCCCGACCCCGTCTCCCAATGAAAATCCACATCAAACTTAAATAGAAGTTCGGTTGTATGTATAAAAGGACCACCATACAGCCTAGTGGTAAGGCGTTGTATTGCTAAGTCGGATTCTACTCGGGCCTCTATTTGACCATTGTCAAAATTTTAATACGTCCTGAAGGTGCCATGTGGCAGCTCGTGATTGGGCCACGTGGCACCATCCTATTGGTCCACTTCAAAAACCCACGAACCAATTAAAAACCCTGAAATTCAAACCAATCTGGAGAGGACAAGTGTTACCCTGTCATTTTCCCACATTACATAGTCATCCTACCCAGTCACCTTGCCCAGTCATCATACGGACTGCCCAGTCAGCAGTCCTGCATCCAACCTGCAAAGTTTTTATCTATTTGGGAAAATAATCAGAACGCGATATTGAGAGCATATGATATCGGTTTTGAGCGATTCAAGTTGCATTAGATTCATATCGACGAGCTCTTGAATTTGGCATTTGTTTCAAGAATTTCTGGGCACTTTCATTTTTTAGCTTAAAATTAATCACCTGATCACACCTCCCCACTAGGAACTTTTGGACTCCAAAATTTTACTTCCCTAGTCAATATAAAGAGGCTGGAACTCAAAAGTACCCAAAAAACTCAATCCAAAATGCAAAATTTTCAATTGGTGCCCTTCAAGCCCCAATCAAGGCACTTCCCTTATCATCTTCATGAAGACTTATTGTCATGTTAAGAATTGAGCCACAATTCTTATTATTTTTGCAGGAACAAAATACTAATGAGTGGAATATGAATATTCTCTCTACTCTCATCTTTGCATGACTCAAAAAACACTTCATCTTGAAGTTTAAACTATTGAAGATAAACTTGACCCCATCTAAGAATTCAGAAGCAAAATAAACTTACTTTAATGCCTTCAAGATGAGCTTGTACATGAAAAGTACACTACTGCAAAATTTTCCATGATATGATTGACCTTTCCTACAATACATAGTCATCTTATACAATATTAAAAACCAAGATTCAATTTAAACAAGTTTCAAAGCAAATACTTGTATTGGTGAACATATGACAAATTGTGGACAACTTTGAATGACAATCTTGTATATTCAATAAAGTCCTTAACATGTGGACTATAACAAGTCAATACATACATCAATGAAAAATATCTACTTGTTGAACATAGTGACAATGAATGTTCACTTTACAAAAGTACCTAAACAGGTAATGACAATAAGTATTTACAAAACAACTTTACAATAATTGTACCCAAACTTTGCCTCTCCTAGGCTTGTGGGTTCTATTCTTGCACCATCTTGTCTTGAAGGCCATTTAGGATTGTGGAGAGTCCTCTTTGCCACCTCTTGTTTCCCTTGCATTATGTAGCATAATCTCTTTACCTTTCTTTGAATGAAGCTCCAGATGCAACTTCCAACATCGTTCAGTGTCATGTCCATGCACCTTGCAATGAGCACATAAAAACTTATTCTTGTTTGCTGACATAGAAGTTATCTAATGTGAAAGAAAGTCATTATGCTTGATGCCTAAAATTTGGTTCATCCTTTTAAACAATATCATACATTGCTCACATACAACCACATAATGGTCAATAACATCACAAAATGTACAAGGGTACTTATTCCATAAGTGTTCAAATTTTCCATGCATTGGAAAACACTCTTGAGAGTTATACTTGTCTCTAGAGTTTTAGTTTTGACGGTTGTCACAAGGTGGTGAAATCTCATGCTCAAATTTTTGATGTATCTCAAGTTGTTTGGAGCATTCCCTAAACTCCCTTCG
This sequence comes from Pinus tabuliformis, assembly GCA_031772625.1. Taxonomy (NCBI): domain Eukaryota; kingdom Viridiplantae; phylum Streptophyta; class Pinopsida; order Pinales; family Pinaceae; genus Pinus; species Pinus tabuliformis. The sequence goes on from CM062809.1 coordinate 863,726,590, forward strand.
ACCATATCCCAATCCCATATACTTCGGTCTCTCCTCAACCATAATTGGATTGGTAATACCTTGGCCATTTATATTGAGGCCTCCACCTTCATATCCCATATTGGAAAGCAAATTCATACCTATGCCTTTGGTATGTTGCTCGAACACTGCAAAAGAGTTGTTATGCATATAAACAGAAGGAGTGGAACTTGAGATTCTAATTACCTCCTTAAATTTTTCATTCATCTTCTCAACTTTTGATGATGACGATGATGGCAAACTTGTAGATGACTCTATCCACCCACTCTTATCCATTGGCATATGGTGTTCTTCTTGAAGATGTTTGCAAAATGCACATGCAACATCTTCCACATATGGTCCAAAACCACTATTTGAACCATGACCACATACTGGCCTCATGTTGGAGGTTTCTCTTGCTGGCATAGGAGTAGAGATTTCTACAACTTGCTCATCAAGCACTTGCTACAAAACAAAGCGCATGTGTTTCTTTTCCTCTTCAATTATCTCTAACATCCTTCTCAACTCTAAGTTTTCCATCTGAAGAGCTAAATTATGCTCCTCTAACTCTTGAAGATTCTTTTTGCTGCCCATTCTTGCAACTTGGTCAACTGGTGCTTTGATACCAAATTGATCTGAAATTGGATTAGGTAATTTCTTCCTCTTTTCCAAAATCAAATAAAACAAAAAATAGGACCGTGTCGACGCTTTGCAAGGTAAAACTGGGTCTTGAAACAAATAGGCTTCCATTATCTCTTGAAATCATGAATTAGTCTTCATATGTAACTTAACATAATGAATATAACAACACATAATCCATGCAGGCATAAAGAAGATCAATACAAAGGTTTTTTGACGGATTTCACCCTTCCTAGGCTACATCTCCGAGCCTGTCAGCATGACTAGACAACTCATATATTCAGTATAAAAATGAAGTACATAAATATTTGTTGCACGTAAATATGTGTCTATTACCCCTACAAGGTAAATTCTACAAAGAACTCTCACAACAACATCAACTCAAAACATGTCCTACAAAGATGAAATACTTCAACTGAAATGAGCTAAAAAGTAACATGTGAATCCTTCAATTCCACATTGAAGCACATAATCAAAACTTCATGTTAAGAGAAGTTGAACTTGAGTTGGACCCTGCTCGTTACAGCTGCTACGGTAGCCTTCTAAAAGTGAGAATACCCCTACAAGGTCTTCTCCATGCCCAAATACCTTCCAGAGCTACTTCCAAACCCTAACTGATACGTACACCTTTAGCCTCAAACATGAAAAAAGGCTTTGCATATGTGCTCAAATAAGAAATTAGAGTTACCAATGGATTCATAACATCCAAAAACCCTAAGTAGCCTCTTTTTGAGCTCAATTTGGATAAAAACTCAAAACGTTATGAGCTTCCAAGCTCTCTCGTGAATTTCACTATTAATCATCTTACAAATTTTCCCTTATGTCTATCGGTTCTACAAATCCACCCCGAAAATCGCTAACAGAGCGATAATTTTGCTACCCGCCGGTGCATTTTGTTGGATAGTTAATTTAGCCTCGGACCCCTTAATCTGAAAAACACAACTGCATGGGCCACATAGGGCCGAGGGCTGGGCCTTAATACTCGCCCCTGCTAGTTAAGCCCTTAAAATTCGGGACGCAGTCACATAGAGTGCCACCGGTCTGAGGGCTGGGCCAATGACCCACCCTATGCGTTAGGGCCCCGTTCTTCTGGCATGCTGTCACACTCATGGTCCATAGGACTTGGGGTTGGCCCCCTCACCTAAGCGCCTTTTACATTCCGCCGAGGGTCATATGAATGGCCATAGGGCCCAGCGCTGACCCCCCTATACAAGAACCCTCTGTAAGCACCTTATCCTCCACACAGTGGGCATGTAAGGATCCAAATGACCTGGGGCTGGTCCCCAACTCCGCGCCCATTACGTTCTACTCCGAGGTACTTGGAACCTGGTCTTGTGGGTTGTATTGTTCATGCCAGAACTATGGCCCGAGGCTAAGCCCGCGCCCTTGGCTCTCTCGCTTGTGGTCCTGTGGGCGTGGGGTGAATAGGGGCTAGGGCTTACCCCCAACCCCGTCCCCCAATGAAAATCCGCATCAAACATAAATATAAGTCGATTGTATGTATAACAAGGACCACTATACAACCTAGTGGTAAGGGTTGTATTGCTAAGTCAGAGGTCGAGTGTTTGATCCGCTCGGACCTCTATCTGACTGTTGTCCATTTTTTAATGCGCCCTGAGGTGCCATGTGGCCGCCCGTGATTGGGCCACATGGTACCATCCTATTGGTCCACTTCAAAAACCCATGAACCAATAAAAACGCCAAAATTTAAATCAATCCAGAGAGGACAAGCGACAACCTGTCATTGGCCCACATTACACAGCCAGCCTACCCAGTCATTGTATAGACTGCCTAGTTGTCGTACAGAGTGCCTAGTCATCAGTCTTGCATCCAACCTGCAAACTTTTTTTACATGTTTGGAAAAACGATCAGAATGTGATATTGAGAGCATACGATATCGGTTTTGAGCGATTCAAGTTGTGTTGGTTTCAGATCGGCGAGCTCTTCGATTTGACACCTATTTCAAGAATTTATGGGCACTTTCAGTTTTGAGCTTAAAATTGATCACTTGATCATTTAATACACAATGTGCAATAAATTAGAAAATCTGATGTAGAGCGAGAGCACAATGAAATCCATGGCGGAGGCAGCCATGGATACCACAATCAATTTCGAAGCCACTGAACCTAAAAACATATACCTGGATACTCCCAATGTGAAGCAAATATGCATGGCTTGCATGGTGAATGTTGACTACATCTTGGAAATCAATTAGCACTGAGCAAAGAGGTTGAACCCGCTAGTGGCCTCTGCGTGGTGTGAGCCATGCAATTACAAGGTGAAACACCTTCTCTGGTATCTAGTCTAAGAAACTTGACATTCTACCGCAGTTTGATCCCGATGGTCCCCATGAGTGATATGAATGATGTGGCTAATCGAGTGGTTCTATACCTACAAAGTTTTGGAATGATTAACTAATGGACTATATAGAGTTAGGATTTTCTAGATCAGAAGTGATCTCTTTTCCTCGACCTTGAAGTGTAGATGCGCTTGTACGACTCTCAAGTCCAACTGATCAGGCAAACCTGACCAACCTTTTTCCACTATCGGCACTTCCTTAACGAGGTTACATTGGCAGTGTATACTGGGAAAACAAACTTATTAGCTTCTTTGTCTCGAAAGAATGAGCCAGAAAATAAGTTTCCATTTGTTTTTGTTGAATAGGAACTGCAAATGACAATCTCTATTGTAATTTTGCCACTTTTGTTTAAAAAAGCATAAGCCTCCCAAGGGAAATCAATCCACTATCCCTTGCATATGTGCGTAGCTTTTGCTGTGCGAAAAGCTCTGAACAAGCAAAGCTCTGCACAAGTCTACTAAAGGTTTCTAAAATCCCGCACACTCAATTTCTCCGCATTCAAGGTTTGATTTTAGGTGCATTAAACTAATATTTATAAATTTCGTGTTGAAATATATTTGTATGTATAGGGAAATTTAAATAAACTTTTTGAATATGTATGTTAACTAATTTATGTGGATATCAACTTCATATATATCTATATATAGAAAAATATATTTAATGTTGTATATAAAGAAATATCAATTGTGGGTTATCAATAAAATATTTTAATATGAATTAATATTGGCATATACTTAAAAATATATTAATAAAGAAAAACAATTTTAATTTGAGTTGATAAAATGTATCTATGTACATGTTATGTAAAATATTTTAATGTCAATTATATATATATATATATATATCATGCAAAAAATAAGTTTTTAAAATCAAAACGTTTTTTTTGTCCTATATATACTCCATATAGTATTCAAAAATACAATTTATGAAAAAATTTAATCCCTTTCAACTCATATAAAATCCTTACTACGTAATAATTTCCAATTAAATCATAAGAAACATAATATAAATTTTGTTAGTCAACATCAATATTCATTACATTAATATGCCGTAGTCTAACGACTATGCTTTTTTCCTGGAGAAAGTTACGGAAATTCCCCGATATTTTAAAAAAATTGAGCAGGAATTTTTGTAAATCCAAGTAAAAACGGTCAAACTTCATAATTTTAGGTGTCCTATAAGTTTTTGATGGTGCTGAATCCATTTCCACCATAAAAAACATGATTCAAACACTTCCTTTACAAGATTTTTTTTGAATTTTTAGTCTTGACCACTTACAATTCCTCCACCTAAGACAGAGTAACAGAATTGAGAAGAAAGACTCTCTTGATTAAAATATACGAATTATCAAAATAAACATTCATTATCAAAACACACGTATTTTAACAACATCAATGAATGGATCATTAAAATAATTAAAACATATGTTGAAAACGTCCGGGGTGGACCCACCACTTTGATCCCAAACATCGAAGCCAGGAAACTCGCGCTCCCACTTGTCCAATGACCTTTTTTCAAATCTTATTTTTGACACGTGTCCATTTGTTATTTGTGAATTGCTATACACGGCATCGATCTGAAATGAATTGGGTCCGTCCAATCTCTCGCCGTTATCGACGGCTACGGCTAGAGATGGCCTCTTACTTCACAGCAGAAACCATATATAAACTCGGACCCTGCCACAGCAGAGCGTCGTGTTTTCTAAATTATTGAGAGCTTTCGAGTAGTAACAGAGTTAATTATCAGGTAGAAGCGATGGAGTCTTCAAAGGCGAGTGCTGGGAAAGGCGCAGGTGGGAGAAAGGGAGGAGCGAAGAAGAAATCAGTCTCCAGATCCACAAAAGCTGGCCTTCAATTCCCTGTTGCAAGAATCGGAAGGTACCTCAAGAAGGGCAGATATGCTCAGCGAGTCGGCACGGGAGCTCCTGTGTATATGGCAGCCGTTATGGAGTATCTCGCAGCCGAGGTATATAATCACTGGTTTCTTTAAATTCTTTGACTGTAAAGGTCCGCCATTGGAAAATTAAAAGCGTTTGGGTTTTTCTTTTGGGCTTACGGCCACGGCTTTGATGGCAAAGGGTTGTTTTTTAATGATTTTATGTGCAGGTTCTTGAATTGGCTGGAAATGCGGCAAAGGACAACAAGAAGAACAGGATTATTCCAAGGCACATTCTCTTGGCTGTAAGGAATGACGATGAGCTCGGGAAGCTGCTGATGGGCGTGACAATTGCTCATGGAGGAGTGTTGCCTAACATTCACCAGGTGCTTCTCCCTAAGAAGACTGCAGAGAAGACTGCCAAAGAGCCTAAGTCTCCCAAGAAATGAGCTCTGTAACTTATTTCCTTTTCAATTGGTGTTTATAAACACCACCTTTGTGTGAAATAATTGACCGCTTTAGAGCAGAAGAGGCTCGATTCTTTAACGTGTTAGAGTTAAGCACTGATCTAGATGCAGGTATTTCTCTGGCCATTTGAATGGCTCTTCCAGGCTTTGGAGGGTTTGGCATTTTATTCATTCATAATCTAGCTGCAATTGTCCTCCCTTTCAAACATTGTAAATATAAATAAACAGATCATTTTATTTATGTTGGATTTAAAGAAAATTGTGTTGGAATCAATCCAACGAGTGTTCTTCTGGTTTTGGTGATCAGGGAAACAAGATCTTGCTGTAATTCAATCAACATTTGCTGGTCAGATCCCATATCTTGCTCTTAGTCCAGAAGTGTTTTGGCTATAACTTTCGGTATTTTAGGGCGAAACTTTCACTGTTTTTCATCAAATCAAAAGGAAGGAAACGATGGCAGAATAATCTGCTTTTGGTTCCGATCTAAGAAATGTAGATCTGGGGAAGAGGCCAGAGGCTTAGGACAATGAGATCTAGACCTGTGCAGACGGCAAGATATTTAAATATTGAAACTATTCAAGGTTTTAATACATTTGAAAATTTGAATTTAGGCATGAATTTGTGAGAATGTAATTTATTAATTTTTATTTTAAAGAAATTGATAATATGTTTCTTAATAAGTTTGCGTTAAGAATTAATTAAATGGTGTAGAATTGGTTAATACTGAATCAATTAATGTAGTTCATTAATGTAGTTCATTTTTAGGATAAATGGTGAGAAAATCAGTCTTAACAAAAGTTTAAATAGCAAAGAAGCATTTGAGCTTTGAATTAGTCATTAGAAACTAGTTTTTTTTTTCACTAACTAGTCATTAGAAGCTGGTTGGTTAATAAAGGTTTAAATGGAGAAGCATTTGAGCTTTGAATTAGTTGTTAACTAGGCGGTATAAACTAGTTTTTAGAAAAAAGATGAATCATATTAGTTGATTCGAAATATTGACCAATTCTATACCATATAATTAATCTGTAAAACAAACTTATTATCAATATAGATCACAAAAATCTAAAAACTAACAAATTTTTTATATTTACACATTCATAATAAAAAAATAACAATAATTTATAATAAACTATGAGAATAAGTATATCAACATATATTTTTTAAATATTGTAAATTAGTCCTTTTAAATTTGGTTAGAAGATATCTACAATGAGCAATTGTTTTGAATTTTCTTATCTTATACTAAGAAATTGTTAATACGAATAAATTTAATTATTAATTCTTCAAAGTTATTATTCGAAGATATCTACAATGAGCAATTGTTTTGAATTTTCTTATCTTATAATAAGAAATTCTTAATGCGAATAAATTTAATTATTAATTCTTCAAAGTTATTATTCGTTATTTGTGAATTGACATGAAAAACCATGCATTTAGTGTTTATAGGGTAAGTAGACTTTATACTTTTGTGGGTTTTGAATTTTAAATTGAACCACCCATTTTGTGTTTATAGGGTAGGTAAACTTTGTACTTGTGGGTTTTGAATTTTAAATTGAACTTTTCGGTTGAGGATCTTGGTCTTCCCCATTTTTGAAGGGCGGGTTTGTCATCCAAATATCAAGTTATGTGAGCTTCTAACTTGAGTATGCGTTTCTTTAGGGTTATGGTGAAGAGTGCTTTTCTTTTTTCTTTTCTATTAATGCCATATAATTTTTTAATCAATTTTGGTTAAATATAATTTATTATTATAAATTATTTAATATTTTTGAAATCATAAATTATATATATATGTTATTTTGTGTGTTTTTTTAATGATTAATAGTTAAGAGAATGTTTTTATTTATTTATTAATATTATAATTTTTTTAATAAATTCTAGTTAAATTTAAATTATTATTATAAATCATTTAATATTTAATATATATATATATATATATATATTTGGGTTAGATTTGTGTTTGTTCATTTAATTTTTGAGTTTGGTTTATAGTTATAATAGAGAAAGAACTAGAATAGCTTGGTGATAAGTATGTGAGAGTAATGAACTTGTGATTAAAAAAGACAAATTTTAATGTGAAATTAATAAATTTATGGTAAATGTGTATGTTATTTTATTATTATTATTATTATTATTATTAATATCATATTTTTTTTAATAGATTCTAGTTAAACATAAATTATTACTATAAATTATTTAATATTTTTGAAATCATATATATATAATAATCAGTTAGATTTGTGTTTGTTGGTATAATTTTTTGGTTTGGTTTATAGTTATAATAGAGTGTAAGAATTAGAATAGCTGTGTGATAAGCATGTGAGAGTAATAGATTTGTGGTTAAAGATGAGGCATTTTAATCTGAAATTAATGAATTAATGGGAAAAGATATATGATGTTTTAAAGTTGTATAATAATGTGCCATATTATATTATATTTTATAAATTGAATATGTTAATTGTAAAAATTATAAGATAATAATTTCTTTCTAATTATTTGAAATAAATTTAATTGTCATAGAACTAAGTAATTTTATCATCTCAAAAAATAAATTATAATATATATAAGAATAAAAAAATTAAAATGTATTTTCTTTGGATCAAATATTAAAAGAGATAAATTATTCATTTATATTGTTTAATTTTTTTTTTTAAATAATTAATCTAGATTATTTTGAACATTTTTTTTTTTTTTTTAATTTAGATGTCTCTTTACAATTCACGTGCTTAGCAACCTAGTGAGGTTTGAACACAGGTTCTTGGAAACTCTTTTTCAATTGGTTGTGCTATAGGGACTTGACCACTTTTAGTTAATTGTTAATTAATATTAATATTTAAATATGAAGTATGTATTGTTTTCCAATGTTTATCATATGAATAATAATAATAATTAATTAAAAGTGTCTTATTAAGGAAACCCTTTCTCAATTGGTTGTGCTACTAGGACACGTGCATAGCAACCCAGTGAGGTTTGAACCTTATTAAGGAAACCCTTTTTCAATCGGTTATGCTATTGACCACTTTTAATTAATTGTTAATTAATATTAATATTTAAATATGAAGTATGTGTTGTTTTCCAATATTTATCATATGAATAGTAATAATAATTAATTTAAAATGTCTTATTAAGGAAACCCTTTCTCAATTGGTTATGCTACTAGGACTTGACCACTTCTAATTAATTGCTAATTAATGTTAACATTTAAATATAAAATATGTGTTGTTTTCCAATATTTATCATATGAATAGTAATAATAATGAATTAAAAGTGTCTATAATTAAAATGCATAGCCGCAAACAATATTGTTGAGTGTATGTGGAAAGTAAACAAAATACTATTAGAGTTTCTAATTAAGGAAAAACATTTTCTAATCATCTAGATATTTTGCATGGAGAGTTGGGTTAGAAACACCTCTTAAAGTAAGGGTAGATGCAATTATGGGATGTGGAGAAAGAATTTTCCTACTCGTAAGAGTTGGTAAATACTCTTGAATTTCAAGAGTGATTCATCCTTTCTAGATCAGTGGATTTGAGGATGATTACAATTTGAAAATATGGTTATATTTCTTTTTGGTGGTTAGGTCTTTTGGAAATTTGGAGTGTAGCATGATAAATGTTCACTATCACTGATAGGGAGTTGCATTGGACTAATGGATCAATAGGATGAGTTGGTATGAATTTATAATAATATGAATGCTTTTCATAGTGCTAAGGGTAGATAACACTCCTTTGTGGAAATTGCAGGTGACCCTTAGAAGTATTTTACTAATAAGTTGGTGACTAATGGTAAAATTTTGATGTGGAGGTAATACAAAAATAAATTTTCATAGCCCATGATTGCCTTTTTTGTGTAGAGTGCACAGGGAAACCATTACACGTATATTTATAAACTAGTGATTTTGTAAGGGATGTTTGGGCAGAGGCCTCTAAATATTTCAATATTCAAGGATATTGGGATAAGGAAAGTATACTCTTATGAGTTCATCAATGGTTTCATAACCATGCTTTAAAACCTTTCCGACCTCTACTAATATTTTGTATTTTGTTGATTGCGGATTGCACACAACTTAATAATTTTTGAAAGAGGGTATTAAATTCTTGAAATGGTAGCAACTAGAGTAGTGAATTTATCTTTGTTTGTCACTCCTTTTAAAGTGAATCCATTGGTAATAGATCATAGCAATCCATGGGCCTTTCTTGATGGGGCATGACAAGGGGAGGCTCATTTATGTGGTCTAAGTTTTCCACTATATGTTTTTGAACAACATTACTATGCTGTTAAGGAAGAAGTAGGAGAATGGACAAACAATATGTTATAACTATTGGTGCTTCTCTATTTGCTAAAATTTTCCAATACGAACAACGTAAATCTAAAGTAGGTGATGGGGGATTCATCTCTTGAAGAATGAGATTCAAATACTAAATCTAAATTTACAAGCCCTTGCTCCAGGAGTTAAGGATATGTCATTAGTTTTACTTTAGGTTCATTATCAACTCACACACCCCCCTTTATATTCCATATGAAGAAAATATATGCTTTAGTCCACTATCATTACCAACAAGGCTTGAAACCATTACATCAAAGCTCATCATATGACTTGTGAGAATTTAATGTAAGTGGGGAGAATTCTAATCATTCCTCCCAACCACTTGTGAGGAATATATATATATATATATATATATATAATGAACATGCGATTAATCTTTCAAGAACGGACTGAGATTTTGATCCATGACAAAGTTATTGAAAATATTGTTTATAAGAAATTAAATGATCTTCTAGTATTTTGACTTTATGATCTTATTAATGTATATGGCTATTAGGTATAACTTTATGGAGTTGTATGTTAATTTACCATTTGGATGCTCTCTTTTATTAAAGTCTTTGTAGTAATCTTATATAAGACCAATAAAATTGCTTTACAAGCAATTATGCATATTGCACTTCTAGATTGTATTTTGAAATTCAACCTAAATAAAAAGATACTTTTTCTTTGAAAAGAAAAAAATATTAATCGTTTTCATTCCATGAAATTGTAAATGGTTAAAAAGAATTTTAGACATTGATATTACCTTAATTATTGGTTTTTAAAAATATATGTATTTGTTATTATTATAGTAGTTTTTATAAAATATTAACTTAAACTTTAATTTTAAATTTATTAAGCATTAAAAAATGTATCTTTTATGGTGTGAACTTTTTTAAATGCATTTTTGAAAGGATATCATCACTCTTTATATTCGTTAAATCTAAATTTAATATGGATATAGATTGATTACATTAGTGGATAATTATGTGAAAGTTTAGATGATTACATAGGTATTGTTTTAGATGAATTGATATCTATTTATCTATATATATATATGAATTTGATAAGTTTATGTATTTTTATCTATATCTAGTTTTTGATCATAAGAGAAAGGAAGTTGATTTTAAAGAACATTTATATCTTCAATGTTTTTTTTTTGGTGTTTATCTTTCTAATGTATCTAGAGGAATTGACAACTGGGTCAATCTCATACTTGCATGACATGTGGTCGATTATTGCCGCTACCACTATAACTTCTGGGGTCTATGACTTGCCCTCCACTTCGTAGACTGGGTTACGTCTGGGGGAATTGAACCTTCGATGTCTTACTCACAAGCCTTCATTTTCAGAACAATTTCCAACTGAGATACACCTCGGGGACATATTTAACTTAAAATATTATAGTGAAGATCATGTTATATTTCTCTTACTTTCAAAATTAATATTTTTTTCCTCCAACATATTTTTATTTGTACATGATACTGTATATTACTCTATTTTATACATTTTAATATTCTATATATTTAACGTTATAACATGTTTTAATGCATTTTATGTTAGGTCCCTATAATACTAGTGTTTCCCCCATATTGTTATTGTTGTGCCGTTATATTATTATTGTTATGTAGGCCATAATTATATTTTGACCCTTTAGACTCATATATATACCAAAAAGGTTTTTCCATTTGAATCATCTAAGAATTGTTTATTTATGTGATGGAATCGATAGGTTGCCTATTTGAAGTGGGTTATTATCTAGTCATTCATCTATCTCTTGTTATGTTTCTATCTTATTTTTGATTTGGATACATAACATTTGGTATTTGAGGTTTTGATTCTAGGGTTTCGCCGCTTCAAACAAGTCGTTGTGGAATTTCCCCTATAATTTTATTTATTTTTAATTTTATTTTTAATTGTTACTACGTAGAGGTGATATTTTTATTAACATGTGGATACAATTTTAGAATTTGGTTTGCTATATTTTCGGAGATATGATCCAAGGAAGTTAGGGTTTCTATATCTTCCAGAATTCAATCTCAAACAAGTGTCCTGGGGAAAAACCTCATAACTTCCTCTTTTGGCATCAAATTTGAATTCTAAAAAAAGTGACTGAACCAGCATGGATTGTAGTTATTCAGGCAGGAGTTCCAGGGCTGAAGGTTGAAACAATAACACGTGGAATCCCGTACAACTTTACTCTATTGAACCAATCCATAATCAGGTTGTTGTGGTAGATTTGACATAACTTTATATTGAAGATTCCAATATCAGTCTAATTGATGGGGTTGGAAAGAAGAAGAAAAAATCTATCAAAGGGCGCAATATTAGACCTTGGGAGGCTGAAATCACAAAGATATAAAATTTTCAAGGTCGACTAGATAAACAAGCTCAAAATCAAGCTCTAAAAGGTGTGTATTTTTAAATTTGCATAATTTTTGTTTGAAAAAATAGTTTGAACTGATTCAAAGGGCATAGTGAAGCATATATATCAATAATTGGTTTCAAAATTCCTTCCATACAAAAATATTCTACACCCATTAAGCCATAAAAAAACTCTACTATGATGCATGAAGAGGAAGAGTTGCAACATAATATATCAATATTATGGGACCAAGTACACCAAATTTCACTTTCACAGCAAGCAACTAAAGATGAAATAAAAGGGAGCCCGTATGGTTTAAAAGAGAACATGGAAGTTTAAAATCATACATAGAAGGTTTGAAAGGTGGTTTGACAAAGTTGCTACAAGAGAGGCTTCTAATGGTGAATAGGTAGTCCATGAAACTCATGATGAAGACAAAAGGAATATGAATTATGATGTTAGAGACTCCAAATTTGGGATGAATACCAACCATATTCGAAAGATCGATTTAAAGAATTTTGATGGCAAGGACCCAGTGACATGGATACTACAAATGAAACAATGCTTTGATCTACACGATGTGCAACACCCACATAAATTATGCATTGCATCTTTCTTTTTCTGCGTAAATACTAATTCTATTAAAAAAGAGAAAAATATGTACATGGAGGTCGAGACCTCAGAGGGGGCAAAGGCCAGCCCCCAGCCAGATATTCTGAGTCATACATATACTACTATATTCCCTTTCAGGATTAAAGACTTCAAAAACTTGATTTGTTAGACACTGACCCACTAAAAAATAATTCTGTTCTGAGTCTAACACATCATAACTATCGCCTGCAGAGGCTTTACTAAGAAGCATGCTGTCATACCCATCATGGACAAAAAAGAGGCAAAACAGAACTCGCCAAACCCAAAGTTTTTGCTTCAGATTAAGAACAGGTTGGCTCGCGCCGAAACCAAACAAGAACTGAGACCAAACCCATAACCAGAGACCCAAAACATAGACACATAGCATAAAATCAAATAGAGCGAAGGCAAGAGTGCCACTCGTCGATGATGAACCAGCATTAATCGGCATGTTGCGGAGAGTCGGGCACATCCTTGTCCACCTGGCTAGACGAGGCAACCCAGGTGACGAATCCATTATCTTCAATTCCTTCGATACCACCTTCTGGAGGAGTTACCAGGTTGAGGATGCTGCCTGCATGATGAACCGGTCCACAACCAAGGATCTCGTGCTGAGTTGAATCAGCCGGATGCGGAGGCGCTTCAGGAACAGGGCTATCTTCCTGCATATTATCTGCATTAAACACAACCCCAGCCATCTCCCCCTGAAGGACGTTGTCTTCCTGAGATTGAGAGGTGGTGGTGTTGGCTGAGCTGTTGGGATTGTCCTCTTCCTCAGCAAGAATAACCGTGATACTGGCAGACAAAACTGGCCTGTTGAGCCTGCTATGGAAGGTGAAGCGGGTAGTTTGAAAGGAATTGTGCGGGAGAGGCCCAGCATGGCCAGAGGGCGGTGAGGACGGGGAGGCCGAAGCAATGGGGATTACATTCTGAGGAGTAGAACGAGAGGCTCTGCCTCTATTACCGGTATTACCTCCTCGGCGAGAAACTCCTCGACGGTGAGGCACCCTCGAATTGACAGAGCAGCTAAGAAAGGGAAAATGGCAGAGCTGGCGGGAGAGGGGTTGAGCATAGAGGAACCCGGCGATACAGAAAACCCAGGCGTGCTTCCAGACTATCTGAGTGAGGCAGGGGTGTGGGAAGAAAAACGGGTGGAGGTGAAAAGAACCAGGAGCAATGGCGTGAACCAAATACCGAGCCATACATAAAACCTTGAGCATGAACTCTCGAACCAGGCGCACATTAATGACAATCTGTGCGGCCATCATTCCGTCCAGCATCCATATAAATTCGCATGCCATTGAGATCTACCGTCTTTGTTCGCCAACCAGGTGCAGGGCCAGCTGCCTGCATTGAACGAGCCCTCATAAATGCATCACATTAACACCCGCATCCGGGTAATTATGCATTGCATCTTTATATTTAGAACCCAATCAATTTGTGTGGTATCATTGACTTTGTTCTCATAAATCACTTGTCACTTGGACAATTTTTATGGAGTAATTGATAACACATTATGAGAATACAAAGATAAATACTTTCTTTAGCCAATTGATAAATCTCAAACGAAAGGGTTCAGTTGGGGAGCACATTAAGGACTTCTAAAGATTGAATATCAAGGTAATTGATATTCTAGAGGAGCATTTGATTGATGTCTTCATAAGAACCTTAAATGATAACATCCAACATGAGGTTTGCCTTTGGGAACCTAACTTATTGGAGAGTGCATTCAGGGTGGAAAAAAAGGTTGAAAGTAAAATCATGGCAACAAGGCGGTCTACCACTCATAGCTATAAAGATGGGAGTGTTTCCACTCCTAGCCTCCAACAACCTACAAGGTTGACACCACAATAATTGGAGGAGAACATAATGAAAGTGATTTGCTACAGTTGTGATAGAAAATACACTAAAGGTCATAAGTTTGTTGAGAATAAATTATTTTACATAGATTGTGAAGATGAGGAAACAATGAACAAGAAATATCAAAAGAAGAAGATATACACCAGGAACCAAACCTAGGAGTTGAAAAAGAAGAAATGATATGAACATATCTTGTAATCCATTGGCGAGAATGAACACTCTTCAAACTCTCAAGATAGAAGGATATATCAATAAATAAAAGGTAATAATATTGATTGATTCATGTAGTACCCATAATTTTATTCATTGTAAGATAGCTAAAGATTTGAATTGCTTTCTATATCCAACACCAGAGTGTCCGGTGATGGTTACAAAAGGAGGAACTATAAACTGCTCAGAAAAGTGCCATAATATCAATCTAACCATGGGGGAATATGTATTGAATAGTCTAATGATTTCCATTCCAATGGGTGGCGCTGATGTTGTATTAAGAGTCCAATGGTTACAATCTTTGGGGATGCTAGCTTTTAATTTTTACTAGCTTTTCTTGAAATTTTTCTTGGGAAGGAAAAAAAATTGAATTAAGGGGTATCACAGGGAAACTTTGGAAAATAATCAGCTCTAATATCACAACAAATATTTTGAAGAAGGAAAAACGAGGGTTAATTACAAAATTATGGCCACTAGATGTTTAAACATCTAAGTTATCCATTTCTCCAGATCTCCAAAGAGTCCTTGACAATAATTCCGAGGCATTTTAGATTCCCAAAGGTCTCTCCCACCTATTCATGATCATGATCATGCTAATCACTTGATGCTAGGAAGTGTTCCTCCAAACATCATACCTTACAAATATTCTTATGCCCAGAAGAGTGAAATTGAAATTATGGTTGTAGAAATGCTAGAGGCAGGTATAATTCACCCTAGCCATAGTTCTTTCTCTTCTCCAATAGTATTTGTGCACAAGGATGGATCATGGAATATGTATCCGGATTTTAAAGAGTTCAACAAGATCACTATAAAATATAAATTTCCCATTCCTGCCATTGATGAATTGTTGGATGAACCACATGGATAAATTTACTTCACCAAGTTAGACCTTCATTCAGGATATCATCAAATTAGAATGAAGATATAATACATTTTGAAAACAACATTCAAAACTCATGAAGGGCGTTATGAATTTTTGGTGATGCCTTTGGGCCTTACTAATGCACCTTCCACATTTCAAGGTTTGATGAATTCCACTTTCAAACCCTTCCTTATAAAATTTGTGTTAGTGTTTTTTTATGATATACTAATCTACAACAAGTCTCGAAAATATAATGTTTAACATGTTGACAAGGTGCTCAAACTAATGGATAAACAACTTGTTCAAGAATCTAGGGCAATCAGGTTAATATGATTCTTCTCACGATGATGACTATTTGTGAGGTACTTTTTACTTTTTCTTATTAACACAATCTTCTCTTGTTATTATTAGAGTGTGTTTTCTTACTTCGTTAAATAGTTACCAAAACAAAAGAGACAAGAACACAAGATGTTGGCTTTCTTCTAGGGCCAAAACCTCTCACTCTTTGAGAGGAAAACCCACAGAAATTCTTCTTATAAATATTCCAATTGACGAATACCAAGACCATGACCCTTGACCTATTTGACCACTTCAAGACCAAGACACTAATTCTCTTCTTCTTCATTGCTGAGATCATCATCACTGCAAATGAAGTCATCACTGCTGCAACACTGCGGCCATCACTACTGGACCACCGAGATCATCATTGTTGCACCATTGCTACACCTTCACCAATATCTTCACCATAACAATGAGATCTCTCTCTCTCTCTCTCTCTCTCTCTCTCTCTATATATATATATATATATAATATATATATGGGAGTTGCACCGAGATCTTCATCAAGATCACGACTGTATCTATACCAAGGCCATAATTACATTTATGCCGAGATTATGACTGCATGTAAAGTGTGTCACTGTGGGACTACTAAGATCCTCTTCATCACAAATATGCCGAGACTACAAGGAGACAAGTTTGAGCCATTTTTTGTGGTAACTAAGGCTGCTTCTGTGATCACTCTTTTGGTAGGTTGAGACTGTGAGAAGGCCGAGACTTCATTTCTGTGGCACCCATCTGAAAACAAAGAGATCTGAATTCTTGAACTGTGGACAGACCTCCGAAACTTCTTCACTGTGACTACCCTCTAAAACTTCATAAGGATCTGAGCCCTTCTCTGCTCTTATGTGAAGATCCTAGCTGGGTATATATAATAATCCGTCCCACATATTAAGCTGACATGCCAATATGAATGGATGTGTCTATTGATGCAAACAGACATGATATTCCTTTGTTATTGTTTGGAGGCTGACTTATTCAAGAGGGATTGTGATTGTCTTTGGAGGGATTCTAGACATTTCTATAGACTTGTATACATTAAACATAGGCTCAAGAAGAACTCTTCATACATGACACTAATTCTAGACTCTAAATGACAAATCCTATTATTCTAAAATCAGTTGCTAATGAAATACATGAAGCAAGTTTACAATAATAATTTTGTTCTCTTTATGACATCATTTACATCAGCCATAATTACATGTCATTATGAAGACCAAACCTAGTTACACTTTCTTCAACACAATTGTATGCAAAATTCTCCAATTGTTTATTTGAGGTACAAGAAGTGGAATATTTGGGTCATATTGTATCTCATGAGGGTGTTAAGGTTGACCGTAAAAAAAATCAAAGCCATCAAAGAATGAAAAATCCCCACAACCTTTAGGCATCTTCGAGGATTCCTCCGGTTGATGGGGTATTATTGCAAGTTTGTTAATAATTATGGGGAAATAACAACACCTCTAACAATATTACTGAAGAAAGATGCATTTTTTTGGACTCTAGAATAAACTAAGGCATTTGAACATCTTAATGAGACAATGTGCCAAGCTCTGGTATTAGCTATACTAGAGTTCACAAAAATATTTATTGTGGAATGTGATGCCTCATGAAATGGTATTGGTGCTATTTTAATGCAAGAAGGAAGACCCATTGTTTTTTAAAGTCATCTAATTAAGGGAAAGTAATGTTAGATTTTAGGCTTCTGTGGGAGTTTTTTGATTCCTGATCCGGATTAACCACAGTCTTCACTTCATTCTGCCAACGTTTCAGATAATCAGATATATTATTTACATATATTAATTATAATAATATAATTAATATAAGTAAGTTAGTTATATTAATTAATATAAATAAATTATAGTATAGATTTTAATAATTGTTTATAATTTAATAATTAATATATTTTAACTATGGTAAAAAATTTTATTCATAAATTTAAATAATAAAATCCTGATATAAAAAATTAGAACAATTAAAACAAATTTATATAATTATATAATTACATTAATTATATTAATATAAAATAATATAAATTAATTTATATTGATTATTTTAATTATATTAATAAAACATATTAATTAATTTATATTAAATATATTAATTATTTTAAAATCTTATAAAATCTTATAAATTATATTAATTAATTTATATTAAATTATAGTAAATTAAATTTTTTATTAAAAATATAAATTAATTAAAATAATTAGAATAATTATATAAATCAATTATAATTTATATATATTATATTATACATATTATTTATATATTAATTATAATAATATAATTAATATAATTTAGTCATATTAATTAATATAGTAAAGGTTTTAATATTTAATAATTTTAATAATTAATATATTTCAATAAAAAATATTAAAAAATTTAAATAATAATAAAATCCTGTTTCAATGAATAAGAAAATAATAAATAAAACAATAATTAAAAATCATATGTCGGCCTCTATTTGTGAATTTAGGGTTCTTGTATTTATTTTCAGGTCGCAATTCTATTCTCTCTCAATAATCTCTCATTCTTATTCTTTCTTATTTGTCCTGATGATGGACCCCCTTTGGGGTTTGAAACGTTGGCAGAATAAGGGAAAGTATTTACACAAACCTATTTATGATAAGGAAATGTCGACAATACTACATTGCCTTGAAGTAATGATGCCTTTACCTAATGGGAAGACACTTCAAGGTAAAAAATGATCATGATAATCTTAAATACTTCTTGAAGCAAATATTATCTTCAGAAGAGTAGCAAAAATGGGTCACAAAGATGTTGGGTTATGAATTTGAAATCATCTAGAAAAAAGGGAATCAAAATGTTGTTGCAGATGCACACTCAAGAAGGTATGAGGATGTGGAGGCATTGTTCAAGTGCCATTTCTACTATCCAACATGATTGGATGACTAAAGCAAGGGATGAATGGAATAAATATGAAGATGTGTGGACATCCATTCAAATGTTGTAGTAAGATTCTAATGCTTTTGACACATTTATTTGGAAAATTGATTCACTGTGGTAAAAATATCGCTTATATATATGTAAGAAATCCCAACAAACAAGAATGTTCTTTTGAATTTCACACCTCTCTTATAGGAAGGCACTCAATATTTTTAAAATCTTAGCACAAGGTCACGAAGGAATTTTTTTTGGGATGAGCTTAAATCTGATATTCAAAAGTTTGTGGCATAATGTTTCATTCGCTAGAAAAATAAAGTTGAGACAATTAAAACTCTAGGTCCCCTACAACCATTATCCATTCCAAGTCAGTTTTCAAAGGAGGTCCCAAGATTTTATCATAGATTTACCCATGCCTTAAGGAAAAAGTGTCATCATGGTGGTAATTGATAGACTCACCAAGTATACACACTTTTTGCACTATCTCATCCTTTCAAATCCACTACAGTCGCAACTGCATTTGTGGAAATAGTTCAAAATCTACATAGAAACCCAAAGATTATTTTAAGTGACAAAGATCCCATTTTCACTGAAATTTTTTGGACATAATTATTTTTTTGTCTTGGTACTCAATTAGTGCATAACTCATCTTATCATCCTCAATCTGATGGGAAAACTGAGATAGTGAACAAAAGTTTGGAAGAATATCTTTGTTGCTTTGTATTTGATAAATAAACACAATGATTCAAGTGGTTACCTTTGGCAGAATGGTGGTATAACAATTCCTTCCATACCACAACAAAAATTACCCCATTTATGGTGCTTTATGGATATCATCCACTGTCCATCACAATGTCTTTAAGAGAAAATTCTAAGGTTCATGTAGTGTAAGATCAGATCGAACATCAACAAAAATTTCTCCAACTCTTAAAGGATAACCTGAATTTGGCACAAAATTGAATGAAACAATAGGAAAATCAACATTGCAGTGAAAGAAGTTTTGACATGGGTGATTAGGTATTTTTACGGCTACAACCATATAAACAAATGTACTTCAATCAAGCTAAGAAGGATAATAAATTATTACCTATATATTATGGTCCTTACAAGGTGTTGTAAAATATTGATACTATGAGATACAAATTGGATTTGCTTGCATCTTTATGAGTAAACCCAGTTTTCCATCTTTAAACCTTAAAGAAGGTTAAAGGTGACAAGCTCCCAGGGCAAAATATATTATTAGAACTTAATGAGGAAGGAAAAATCATATTGGAGTCTATTTGATAGCTACAAAATCGATCAATTTTAGAGTATCTCATTATGTGGGATAACTTACTTTCTAAAGATTCCACATGGGAGGATGAGTATTTTATACAAAAACATCCATAACTACTCAAGCATAGAGGAAAACACTTTTTTTTGAAGGTTTGTCCCATAGAAACCCATCATTGTTATTGTTGTGCTCTTATATTATTATTGTTATGTAGGCCCTAATTATACTTTGACCCTTTAGACTCATATATATACCAAAGAGGCCTTGTCATTTGAATCATCTAAGAATTTTCATGTCTGTGAAGTGAAGGGAAGTCCCCCCTCGAAGTAGCTTATTATCTAGTTGTTGATCTATATTTTCTTATGTTTCTGTGTTATTTTTTATCTGGATACATAAAATTTTATATATCTTAACATTTTATAACTTTAACGTTATAATGCTTTCAGTATCTAAAGACTAATAGAGAAATCACACCTAAATAAACAAAGTGATCGATTCAATATGATTCAAAATGTTTTTTTCAACATCCTCATATGTATTTTGAAATTTATTTGCATAATGTCATTGTTAAAGTCATTTCATTTGATAGTATGCACTATCTTTTCTAAAATCAATGCACTGAATCATAATTCTTTTTAATCATTTTTTCAATTCATGCATTAAATCATTCTTTGCTGCTTTATTATTAAAATCAATTCACCCTATTGTTTAACATTATGTCATCATTGAAATTAATGCAATCCCCTAGTTTCTTTAAATAATAATAGTGTTTTCTTATTCAAATAAGTGCATAGTACTATTTTGTGTTATCAATGTTGAATAAATGCAATTGCTTGATTTCTCTAAATTATTTTTCGCCACATCTTGACTAAATCAATGCACTTTATTGCTTTCCATTATACATTAAATGTTTTATTGATCTATTAACCATTAAAGTCATTGAGAATTTCATAGTATCACACAAATTTTTTTATACCTTTCAACATACTTGTGGAGCAAGCTAAAGGGTTTCATTGAATCTCAACCTACTCATGATGTTTTGTATCCATGACAAGTTCATCCAGGGAAATTATGGCAACTCAAAGGACTATTGATTTCTAAAATCCCTATTAATGCAAGAAACAAAATTAATACAATAAATGATATACGTTCACTCATTGATCCTCAATCAAAGTTCTTTATGGTGATATGTGAATTATTTTGGTCAATGGACAAATATTATATATCAATATCATGATTATAAATTTATTTACTTTTATTACTCTCTTTCATGGGGAACTTGACATTTAAAGATATTATCTCACGTTACTGAAATTGATGCACGTATTTGATTGCTTTATATCATTTTTCACTATATCATTATTGAAATGAATGGATATTATGGTTTTGCATTATTTTATTAAAAATTTTATTATTCTAGTCACTTGTCAAGTTATTAAGAACTTTATATGTAGACTCGTTTGAAATATCACACCTTTTCTTTGATTTCTTTAATATACTTCTAGAGCACACAAGAGGGATTCATTAAAATTTCAATCTATAGATATTATCTCACGTTACTGAAATTGATGCAAGTATTTGATTGCTTTATATCATTTTTCACTATATCATTATTGAAATGAATGGATATTATGGTTTTGCATTATCTTATTAAACATTTTATTATTCTAGTCACTTGTCAAGTTATTAAGAACTTTATATGTAGACTCGTTTGAAATATCACACCTTTTCTTTGATTTCTTTAATATACTTCTAGAGCACACAAAAGGGATTCATTAAAATTTCAATCTATACTTCTTAGTTGTATCCATGACAAACTCATAAGAAGACATTACTTCAACTCAAAGGATCATTGGTTTCAATAATGGATGGTAATAGAAGATACCAAATTAATACAATAAATGATGATAAATTCAATGATCAATATTTGATTAAATTTTATTTTTGTGATATATGAATTTTTTTGGTGATTGGGTAGGATTCTGGAGCCTATTATTTATGGAAGTCTTCATGTTTACATGAGATTCTCAATATTTCTATGATTTGTAGAAATATGGCCTCACTTCATGTTTTGGCTTATATAATTCATCCATAGACAAGCTACAATTCTTCTTACTATGTTGTCCACTATTACATAGTGGATCAATATCCCAACTATAAAGTATGTTTCTTCTATTAATCCTATCTTTGGCATGGAACTTGACATTTGGAGATCGTATTGATATCCATTGTCTCTTAGATGTTACTTCCTACTAAGAGATGTTATTAAATACTAAGAGGATGTTGGCATACTTTATAACACATAGACAAATAAATCATATCCACATGTACAATGGTTGAAAATAACAAATAGAAGATTAATATAGTTCATTTAACTTAGTAACAATAGAACACTAATATAATTCCTTTAACTTAGTAGATGCATTTTGGCAAACAAAAGGGGTGTTTTTAATCCCAAGGGGTTTGGATACTAAAATAATCATAGTAATGAAATTGTTAGCTAAGGTAATATATTTGACCTTAATAAGAAAATTCTCATTGTCCATTCCTTTCCTTTTAGTGCAACAATAAACCATGCTAAGTATATAAATGTTGCAATGCAGTTAATAGGTTGCAAATTTCACAGGGATAGAATTATATATGACATTATATTACTTCTATTAGCCTTTGAGTTTGAAAGATGCACATGGTAGGTAACATAAACCATAAATAATTTAATTCTCTTATATTTCATTCTATAATTGATGGACTATAATTCACAATGTGCTCTCTCGCAAAGCTATTTAATAACCACCTATTTAGCTATAGGGATGATTTTAAAGTGCATTTAAAAGGTTTGCTATTTAATAACCTCCTATTTAGCTATAGGGATGATTTTAAAGTGCATTTAAAAGTTTTCTTTTAGAGAATTTGTTAACAAAGTCAAATTATAGACAACTTATAACAAAACCAACACAATTCCCTTTGGCTTTTGATACAACTATGATGCTAGGAACTCCACAATAGAATCATACATCATTGCTCATTATATTTTGTTACTACACGTAATAGCTGTAAAACTTTATTAAAAGAAAATTCAAGATCTATATTGTATCAAGGGATTTTAAATTCTATATTGTATCTATCTCTCAATTATTTTTTCTTCTAAATTAAGTTCTTTTATATTATATTCATTCTTACGTTATATTATTAACATATTGATATTTTTTTAATCATATATTTAAAATAGTTGTAAAATTTTATCAAAATAAATTCCAAATTCTATATTATATACAAAAATTTTAAATTCTATATTATCACTATTTTTTAGTTATTTTTTATTTGGATTTTTTTTATTTTTATTAAATTCATTCTTCCCTTATTTCATTAACATATTGATATTTTGTTAATCACATACTTAAAATATTTGAATAAACATGTTACTGTTTTTTTGTAAATTGATGCTTTGTATTAATCAAAATCAAATATCAGATATACATTGTTTTCGAGATTTCTTCCTGAGGATTTGGATTTTATCAAGACACAACTCAAAACAGTGACTAGGACTAGAAAAACCCATACATAACTAAACATCAAAAGTCCATACAAAGCTATAAATCATGGCCAACACTTAACCCATTGCTGCACAACATAATTGACACAAAGACTAACCAACCAAAACATCGCACACAACAAAGCCAAAACATAAGTGACCAAAAATTACACCCATACACAACACTTAACCATCTGAAAGCTAAGACCATAAAATAGCCAAAAACCCCATTGACTGGTCGAAATATAAATCATAGAATTACTAGACTACAAAGAAAACCAATGAAAACTCTATTCATTCTCAGAAGAGGAAATTTTGGCTGGAACTCTCACACTTGACCCTAATGGATCCATAAGATCTCCACTATCATAATCACATGCAATATGACCCTCCACATGCACCAGGTGGGAACTGATCCTGTCCAAAAAAACATTTAATTTATGAGCATCCTTTTGAAATCTTCCAAGGTGGAGAAGATATTGTATTTCTCCACCTGTTTATCTTTCAAAACTAGACCCAACAATTTTTTCATTTGCAAGTGAAATGCAATCGAATTTAGGTATTAATTATTCCCTACGCTAAGGTTAGGAATCCATGTTGACACGTCCTCTATGATTTTTGAATCAGAATGGGATTGACACTCAATCCCTACTTGAGTCTCCAATTTATGAATTTCCTTTCACATCTCTGGTAGAACAACATTGAAGTAGATGGAAATCGAATCATGGGAAAAGAGTCCTTCCCCTCTCTTCCCTTGCTGGGCATTGCCATGTCCCCTTGTCTACAATGCATTCTTTGTCTTGGAGGCATAGCTTAGATGTTTAGGCCACAGATGGAGCACCCACTAAAAATCTGTAACACCCCTTATCTACCCAAGTAAATGTACTCACCCAAACTTAAGTAAGAGGGTATGACTAATAAATAAAATATTGGGTGACATGGAATTATAAAACAAGGAAATACATGATATACATATTGTTTTTCACATTTGATACCTAGTTAATTTTTTTGGCCCAACTTAACTCTTAAAATGACCATGAATACCATGGGGGTGAGATACACATTAAAACAATGACTATTCCTGATTATTATTCCTTCTTCTTACTACCATACAACTGAATAATGTGGGCACAGTGAACGATTCTTTAGGGGATAGGAAATATTTTATGGGTTAATCGCACATGGTGGAACAAATATTTTTCCTCACACCTTACCAATTATAGAACAAACCTAGGAAGAGGGAAAATGACAGATAAGGAGAAAAAGGAAGGAAAAATTGTAGGAAAGGAAAAATCCAATTAGCTAGGCCCTAACTAACCACAAGTATGGAGCGAGTAGTTGAAAAAAGGGATAAATCAAGACAAGGGAAGATATGAATCAGAAGAGCACATTGATGAAAGAAGAGGTGAATAGAGGACAATGCAATATGAGGGAGAAGAAAATCAAGGGCAAGAAATTCGTTCAATGGGACATTGATGCAAGGAGGGAGTCTCACTTGGAAATATTGGGGTTTGCACCATGAGGACAACAGGTCGAGTTGCAAAATCAAATGCGAGTCCCCATCATGCTAATACTACATGAGACTTCTACTTTATGTGCTTCAGATTAGATGATTGGACTCTAGGGCATAGTATCATGGTGAAAATGGATTCTCTGGAACTAATACATGATCATGAATACTTTATTACCACTGCCAGACAATATGTTAAATGATTTCTCCTCTAACCTGTGTGGCCTATAAGTTGTCTCGCTTCCAACTTAGGTATTTTTTGGTGAGCATGCAAGGTTTTTCTATGCTCATTTTCCACCTTGCACCATTCAAACTCTGATGTAATATTTTTCATCTTGTTTGGTCCTTGGACCTTCAAATTTTTAGAGCTTGACACAGTAACTATCATGGTCCCATACCTAGACCAGAACTAAGAATCAATGTTGGTTTCCATACTTAAGCAATTGCATGAATTTTTTTCTATTGATTCTGCAATGTTGATTTTTCTTCAACATATGCAAATTTTATAGCGTGTGCCTCTGTATAGGGAATAAAATGGTACTTTTGAGTTATGTACTAATTGGTTTAATTATGAAAGCCTCGTTAATCCATTTTATCATTGAATTTCCCTTAAATCAAGAATTTCCTGCTAGAGGCAACTTATGTTTGATGTGGACTGGTTTACTCCAAGCTCATTATCTTCCAAAGAGATAATAAAATTGTAGGATTAACCAATTCAGTTGCCAAGGGCCTTATAATCATGTCCTATTGACATTATAAACACTTGGTTAGTCATATCTTTTAGAAGATAGAAACTTTGTATCCATTTCTGTGGCTTAGCCATCTCCCAGCAGGTGTGGTGTGCACACATGGAAAATTTTCATGTTGCATAAAACTATACTATAAACTTAACCCTTTTATTGCAGTGAACACATAAAAAAATAGGATCTAGCCCTTTGGGCGTTATGGATTGGATGAAGGTGGAGCACTATATCTCTAGAATACATCATCAAATAGTGAATGGAGGCCTTATGCTTCCTAGATCCACTTTCATTTAGTACACTATGGATTCCCAGTTCCAGGTGGAATTTCCATCTCAAGGTGTAGGAACACCTCTGGAATCTCTGGGAAAAGTGAGGGTGGAGATTTTGTCTCTAGAAACCCTCATGGATATTGGGTGGAGGAATATTATCTCTAGAACCTATGAACAATCCTGTAACTGAATATTCATAAGAAAGAAGGGTGGAGGTGTGGACCACCTCTAGACTCCCCAATGTGTCTGGTGGACTGGCCTTTGGGACAAACTTAATATGCTAGAGGGTGACAACTATAATACTGGCAAACTGTCAATGGTTGGGATGAGAGTTATGAGGTTGGTTCAATGCCCATTCCAAGTCACACATTGTTAAGTGTTTTAATCACCAAGGTTTCTCAACACATCTAAATGGTTATAAATTTCCTATCTATACCAAATTACATGATAGCAAGGATGACAAGCAAAAGTGGCTTGCTTGTAATATTGATGCCTTAGTCTGAAAAAACACAATATTCCTAACATACAAACCATGAAAGCCTCAAACCTTGAGTCCACAGATAAATTGACACATCCCTCTTGATAAAATATAGTTACAGGTCTTGGAACTTGTATTGGTTCAATCACCGTAATAGATGGGTTATGCCTAGAATTTATGACAAGAGATGGTTCTGGAAACCACTAAATCCTCTTCCATATCAGCTCTCTAGTACTAGGTTGCCAATTACAACTGAACTAATACAAGATTTCATTGCTGATCGTGTAGGCACTAGGCCAAGAGACGTTAACCTGTAGCTATACGGTGGATGAATGAGTCTAAAAATATACAACTCCCCTTAACATTGACTTGGTGCACAATCTACGAAGGTCCCACCTAAATACTTCAATTACTTGCTTCAACCGAGTGACAAGGTATAACACTACGAATGTACATTGCCTGCACATAAATGGACATTTATTTCTTCCTATCCATGAAACCCTTGGTTAGTAAGTGACAACTATGTGTTGGGTTGATTACGTTGGTATTTAGTAAAAGCATTTTGTTTTAAAGTTGTAATACATTTTTGTTTGTTGAAAGGATTTTTGCTAGAGTGCCCTAGATTTGTGGCTACAAAATGTACTTCACTGAGTATTATCTATCAATAGTCCATTTTGTTACGATGTTGTTGGATGTTATATGTTCAATTTCATTTCTTGTCTTCTTTTAACTGAAATGTTCTTGATCCTTCAAAATTTGCATTTTTTCAATGTATTCATCATAGAGTAGCCTATGTATTAGTTTGTGGCTGTCTTGGTTTGGGTTTTGAGCATAAAATGGTTGTTCCATGGGTATTTTTCATCCTTTTGTTTGCTAATATTATATTTTATGCCTTTCAATGTGATTCCCATGGTGGTTGAATGGTTGTATTATGTGTAAGCACTAGTTTGAATTACTGTTATGCTACTTCTAGTTAATTAAAAACCAACGGTGAAGCAAAGCAAATTTAGATGGGAAGACATGGTACATAAATGTTGATAACAGTTGCTATATTTTACCTTGGAAAGGCATGTTTTGTTTTCTATACTATGTCCAAACTTGCATTTTCCTTAGTTTGGCTATTTTCCAGATGCATATTGGATTGCTTGTAAATATTATGTGGATTTCACATTATTTATATGGATGGAAGACTGCCCACAAAATTCTCCTTCAATATTGCAACTCATATTGTTGTGGTGACTTCTTTATCTTCCCTGACCCTCAATATAGATACACATAGACATGAGATGTGTGAGCATGTGAACACTATGAAAAAATTATTTTCAGAATTTGGTTTTATCATGGGTTTAACATTTATGTTACGTTTTGCTTGTCTTACATGTTAATAGAAGGGGATATTTTCTTCCACATAACCGTGCGATAAGGCTTTAGTGAATCCAAAATACCTTAACATTGAAATTACTACCAAAGATACAAGTTATAGTTTCTTATTAAACACAAATCATAAATAAGAGCTTTTAGGTTTGGGTGAAAAAAATGAAATAAAAGAGGGTTGCTACAAAATACATGACTTGCAAAGAAAAAAAAGAAGGGACTGGATGAACCCACTACAGGACTAGGATTTAAACCTATTAAATCATCCCCATAACTCCAAATACATGTTTCAGACTTGACCGAGGTAGCTATAGAGACAATAGAGGCTGCAACACCCTCAACAAACAAACCACTCCCCAAAACCATGAAACAATGGAATAGAATCAAGTAAACCACATAATCTAGGGAGCTAAATATGGACAAACAGATTCAACAACCAATCAACAAGAGCCCAACCAACCTACTAATGAAATTCACATAGGGGAAACCCAAATTTTTCATCAAAACCATAAACTCCTGCTCCAAATCACCCAGAAGCAAGAGGCACTAGAAACAATCACACAAGCACACTACCTAGGTCACTCAACCACATTCAATAGACAAAGACTGGAATTCAACAAATGGACACATTAATGCTAACAAAACAAATCTGTGTAGCGAGCTCATGAAAATAAAAAATAACCAAAATATAAAGGAAATTGACCTAATATTTCACGTTGGAATGAGAATTTAGCGTTCTCACCAGCCCACCAAAAATCCTGGTTCCAAACAACCAAAAATAGACCTGTACACTGGGGAAGCTACACTGCATCTCCCAAGTCCTACATAGTCCAACAACTTCATTTCCTTTAGCTTCAATTACATACCCACACCAAGAACCAAAGCGCTTACCCTTCACAACTAGAATAAAGAACAAGCAAGGGGAGGTAAAGGACCAACCCTCACCTCCACTCAAACCTTCATTAGCATACTCCAAAACCTTCATGAAGCCATAGATAAATGACCTCTTCCAACTATTGTACTACATGAAAATTCATGTGAGGGTAGGTTGTGCCCCACTAACTTTAAATGTGCATAACGTCTGGGGGGTTGCGGGAACTGCCCCTAGAAACACCATCTCATCCATATTAACACCCCCAGTTATTAGGGCAATTGATTACTAGTTAAGAATCCCCATCAATTTGAAATGATCGAAATCATTCTCAAATGAAAATATATAGGCCACATTCCAAATCCTAGAACTACACCACATTATTACTAGTCAATCCATAGCTTTGAGAAAAGACCCTCAAAATTGTAGGGTTGTAATTTTTGAAAATTTCCCTGAGACCAACAAACACAAGATTCCTTTGAACGCCTTACCAAAATTCAATTTAATAAAATCACCTAGGGAGGGGGGTTGGGGGGGGGGGGGGGTTGTGGGGCTTGAAATGGAACCACGACTGTTTGCTCATATCCCTTGGTGAATCCTTGTAATGGAAAAACATCTCTTGATCCAACTCCAATTTCCTCATTGAGCTCAACCTCCATGCTATCCACCTTCCAATCCCCTGACGACCAGGTTATTGATAAGATTGATTCCTTGATGTTCTATTTAATCACTCCACATATTACCTCTAAATTTCTTCTCTTATTCCTGAATATCCTAACATTTATTTCTTTACATAATGTCCAAATCACAAAATGCCCCACCAAGATCCATGCATTGTTAAAAATGGGATTCGAAAACAAGGTAATATTCCATTGTCTTAGGGTTTCCACTACATCCTCTTTGTTTCGACTGACCCACCAAAAAATTGCTTAGACGAAAGACCATATCTCCTTCATGAAAGGACAATAATTCGGTAAGTTATCCATAGTCTCTTCCTTATATTTACATAAAGAAAAAAAGGATGGTCCTTCAAAACCTGTTCTCGTAATGTGGTCCCAAGCAAGGATTCTGCTTCTACCAACCAACTAGAGAAAATGTGAAACTTTAGGCTAGAGCTTACCAGATCATATATTCTATCTAATAGAGCCTTTCTATAGATTATGATGACCCGTTAGAAGTGAATAAGGTTCCTTTAAAATGAATATGCCTATGGGATTAAAACCCCATGTTAGCTTGTGAGGGTCTTGCATGACCCTTATCTTTGTTTCCAATAATTCCTCCTTCAAACTCAAACTTTCCCAAGGTGGCTCCTAGTGGATAGCTAGCCAGTCCTCCTTGGATTTCCATGACCTCTAGTGTATCAAGCCCTAACATTCTTTCTAGCATTCCACCACCCTGTAGCCTCCCAATTCAATGTTTAATGCTCTCAACTCTCTTACCTCTTCCTTTTTCTTCAATCTTTGGATTTGATTCTATGCATCCTCCAAAAGTAAGGCTATGCCACCTCTCCTAATCTCCCAAAAAGCATACTCTTTCACTATACTTCTATTCCCATGTGCCCACATCCATATGGAAGAACTTGAAATGTTTGAGCTAAATCTGAGGTGATCCACTTGAGTTCCCAGTGGTACATATTTCCTTGTCCATCTTTGTTTCCACAACTCATTTCCTCCAATCACCCATCTCCACAACAACATGGCTCTTAGTTCTCTACTTAATTTTTTTGGATCTATCAGACCCAAAACTCCTTCCAGCGTGATCAAGCATAGTTTCTCCCACTGCACCAGTGAACATTTCTTCTCCTTATTTGACCCTTACCATATAATCACCTCCATTTTGACATTTGTTCCTTTAAAGATTGATTTTGGCAATGACACAACCACCATCTGATACACTAGAATATCATAGAGCACCAATTTAGTAAGAGTTAATCTACCAGCCAAATTCAAAGCTCTGAATGCCCAATTATTTATTTTGTTTGAGATCTTCTTTAATAGTTCTTGCCAATAGGAATTCCTCTTTTGGTTCAATTCTAGGGGCATACCCTTGTACTTCGATGGGAGGCTAGCTATCTGAAATTCCATCACCCTTTCCAAATTTCACTGGATTATCTCTTTACAATTAAAAAAGAAAATATTTGTTTTATCATTAATAATGACCATACCTAAAGTTTCCATAAATACTACTAACAAAGAGTGAACGTCTCTTGCTTTTCTAATATTAGGTTGTCCAAATAAACAAACGCCATTCATGAATTCATGTTGATGAGTCATTAGGATATCATCTCTAAAAAAATGCAAACCTTTAAACTCTCCCCTGGAACTGAAAACTTTTAGTAGTCTTCCTAACCACTCTGCTACCAAAATAAACAAAAAGAGAGACAAAGGATCTCCTTGTTGAAGCTCTCTTAATGGGTTGAAAGTCCCAGATGGAGGTACATTAATCAAAATAGAAAAAAATGGAGAGGATATGAGCGATCTAATCCAAAAGATCCAATGCGAAGAGAAACCGAACACATCAAGAACTTGAGACAAATAGTCCCAACTAAACCTGTCATAAGCCTTTGACATGTCAAGTTTTGTCAACACACCTAGTTTATTTATGAGATTTGGCATCCCTCCATGAAGCTTGTTTTCTTAGGCGAAATCATATCCTTTAATAAATGATTCAATCGATGAACTATGAAAGAGGATATTATCTTGGATATGACATTTCAAAATGCGATAGGTCTGAATCCACGAAGATTTTCTGATTTCCCAGCTTTGAGGATTAAAGTTATAAAGGTGGCATTCAAACTTGCCCACATCATCTGAAGTTCCCTGGATTCCTCCACTACCTCATGGATTTATGCAACTAGAAAACTCTAGCACGTTTTGTAGAAGTCCGAGGTGAAGCCATCCAAACTTGGGGCTTTGTTTCTAGGCATAACAAAAAATACGTCTTTAATCTATTTAAAGAAAACCTCTCTCATCAATGCTTCATTTTGTTCCTTGTTAACAAGTCTGGGGATACATGGCGTAGTCTTGTTAATAATAAGTTATCTATTTTAGGGGGTTCCGAGAGAAATTCCCAAAGAAAATCAATCAATTCTTCTTCAATCTCCTTATGATGGAGTTTCCTCTTACAATCTCTTCCGATGAGTGAGAATATTCTATTTAAGTGTCTATGCTTAATCATGGACTTATGGAAGAATTTGGAATTATTTTCTCCCTCCCTTAACCATTGAATTCTTGATTTTTGCCTCCAAAGCATCTCTTCATGCTTCCTTCTATGTTCTATTTTTTCAAAGTAATTCCTTCCTCCAAGACCAGGTCTTCTGATTTCCCTTCTATTATCATTTCACTAGTACAAAATGGCTAATTAGCTACTAAAAAATGACTAAACTTTGCATATAAGTGACCTTTTTCAGTTGGTGACCAATAGTGACTAATTTACAGTATCTTATAACGCGACCAATTTTTAGTCATATTTAGCTTAATCATCAATTGGTCATCTCATTTTTATCATCTAGTAGTATATTTAGTCATAAATTGGGTACTACTACATGATCATATGATAAAACCAATGAATAACCAAACAAATATGACCAAAATGTTGGTTGTGTTATAAGATACTATAAATTAGCTACTAATAGTCATATGTATGCAAATTTTAGTGAACATTTGAAACCAATTAATGACCAAAGAAATATGACTAAATTTTGGTAGTGTTATAAGATACCGTAAATTATATACTAATAGTCATATATATTCAAAATTTAGTCGTCATTTGTAATCACAAATTTATCATTTACAATAATCATTTTTTTTTGTAGTTTTATATTCATTATATAAAACTTTCATTAATAATCATTATAAACTACTAATTTAGTCGTTGTATATTCATTCTATTTGTGTTTATCATTAACCAATATAAAATACTAATTTAGTAGTTTTAGATTGATTTTATGTGTTGATTATTAATCAACATAAAATAATTAGTAAGATTTTGCAACTAAATTAAAAAAAATGTCATACAATGTGCATGTCCAACTAATATGAAAACAAAAAGTTACATATGTTAATTACAATACTAAATAATATGAAGTAAAAATATAAATAATTAAACCACATAAATTATATTATATGAAATGTCAAGTATTAAAATATGAGTTTCCAACTTAATATTGGTTGGGCTATAATTTACACATGAAATATTGTTTCATCACTTCAAAACATAATCATTGTGTTGCTAAGGATCGCAGGTGAATTCACCAACTCTAAAGACTTGACCATCAATCTTTATGTGTGTCTCATGCAGGATAATGGCTTTAAGGGTATCACTATACCAATTCTCTTCTCTCTCTCTTTTTGCATCAATTGCTCCACTGTTATTGTTCTACTCTTTCTTCAAATCTTGCTTCTTACCATAAATACTAAGTTCCTCTTCCAAAAATGAAAGAAGATACGATGTAGAGTATATAAAGTCATGAAAGATGATGAACACTGGAATATAAACTAAAGTAGACTATAAAGGTTTTTTATAGCATATACCTCAGCATCAACAATGTCAATGACATTTTTCCCTAGAAAAGAAAGAAACTTGAACAAGTTTTCTTCAATTGGGCGATAGTGGCCAGGTGACCTGCATAAACAAAGCAAATAAAATATCACCATAGAAAATAAAACCTTAGGAAATTAGTATTCAACCTCCGAGAAAAGCTTAGGCACAATCATGTCAACTAAGTTACATGCTAAAAATCTTAGGTTAAGGATAACTTGTGAAAATAAATGGAAAGAAAAAGACATCATATAGTAAATAATGTACGACAACTGGTAGGAAAATTGCATCATAGAAGGAAAAATTTCTTCTATGGTTATCCATACATGTGGGTGGGTAGCATGCCCCAATATGTGAAGCAGACATTAATATGGGCATAATGAACCAAAACCACTTGATAAGGTTCCAAAAGGAAACTCTATGATCCAAAGGAGAAACAAGAACACACAAGAGAAAGATTGGAGACAAGAACCACATAAATTACTTTATTACAAAATCCTAATAGAGGCACAATATAATAACAACGTCAAGTGTGTTTCGGTATATAACTTAAACAACCTAATTCATATAGAAATAGGGTCATCTCAGGGTAATTAAACAATATTAAACTAATATTTAAATCTTAACTACCTTAAGAATATTCGTTCTATCTATAGCCATTAGAGGTCATAATAATTAATTATTAACGTGTAATGTGCTTGACATGTGAGTCTCTTCATTAGATGTAGCATCATTTTATAATATTATATTTTAATCTCTCCATTAGAGATTGGTTACAATTTGACTTTTTTTAAGTTCAATATTCAGTTCACATGAATCATAATAGTGTCTTCTAGAGAATAGATAATGCTAAAAGAATGACCGAAACTTGCAGGAATAATTAGACTGAAGTGACCTAAAATGGAATTGAGTACTCCCAAACCTTGAAAATTCAGATTCTATTTAGAACATAATAAATAGAAATGGGACATATAAACTATATCCCAGAGATGTCAGGAAAACGTTATATCCCATAGCAATAGATTATTTTCGTTAGGCTAGCTACAAGGCCCACACTTGAGATTGTGTACTCCTAGAGCTTGGAAACCCAAATGTACATGGAACAAAATAATTAACAGTGGGAAACACCATAAGATAATAAGAAAACTGATGCAGGAGCATCCAGCACCCTTAGTCAAAGGGAGGAATCCAAAGCGAAAAAGGAGGAAGACGTGGATCATGGGAGGAAAACAGGGAAAAATATGTTTTAAAACAGATTTAAAGATGGAATGGATAAGTCTCGAAGACTTGTTATCAATGTAATTTTCCCTGTGTTATATGCATGTATGCGTATGAGAGCTTTAGGGCTTTTACCAAAGGAGTGATCGGATCCTTCCGTGATGAGATCCAACTATGCTTCCATATATATATATATATGTGTGTGTGTGTGTGTCATGAACCTGCGTGTTCAGGGGAAGGAGAGACAGAGTTATATAGATATAATGTAGTCGAGAGGAGACTCTTTTCTAAGGCTGAAATGCCTTAGCTGTAATTGTGCTGCGTATATTTTAATAAATATGTGGTTTGTGTTTCTAGTATGTCTGTGTAGGATGTCTCTTTTTGAACTCTATTTCATATGTGTGTGCTGAGGGTTTAATTCCCAATTGTGTGTGTGTTGATCGATCATCAGGCATGATGGCAACCCATTGATTTAACCAGGTTAATTGTGTAATGGAATTTATGCGTGCTTGGAAAAATATGGCAGAACTGTGTTTAACACAGAATTCCTTCAAATGGCGGAAGATTGGATTAAGGAGGAAACAGGGAAGAAGGCACAATGACCGTTGGATCTTATGGATCAACGGTCCAGACCCAATCGTTGGAACAAAGATCCGTTATAATCGCATCGGCGGATTGTTATAAGAAGGTAGACCACAGACCTTAAGGTATGGCGATAAGCGATTGCGTGAACAATGTCAACTGTTGGATCGAGGATCCAGATCGACGGTTTAAATGAAATTGGCGATCGCATATCGAGGAGGTCAAAGGATGGTGGTCTGTGGAGTGGCAATATGCCAATGAGTGACAATGCGATATCGCCGATGAGCGATGGGCCAATCGACGATCGAGTATTGGGCCAATTGGAGAAGGGGAAGTTCGGTGATCAGAGGTCGGCCGATCAAAGGTATGAAGGAATAACGCTTAAGGTGGAGGACCCAATGATGTATAGATTCAGGCATATACTTTTTTAAAGTCCAGTATATTGATTCGGAGTGGGATTTCCATGATTTTCCCGTATTCCAATAGTTGAATGGTTGAAAGGAGCGATAGGCTTAAATGCCTATATGTATGCTTCCGATAGCGTATGAGCTTCCGATAGTGTAAAAACCCTCTGATAAGTGTTGTGGTCCATGACTTAAAGGGCATAGAGCCTAAAGAAACGCTTCCGATAGGCTTAGTGGGCCATAACCCAAAAGCCTCAAGATCGATTTGTTAAGGAAAAGGGATTTTGGTTAACCCCCAATTTCTTATTTCCATCAATACACCTGAAGCATCATATGGCTGCCAAGAGAGTATTCTTTATTGATAGATTTGTAGGGTCCATAGGAAAAATAACACTGCTCCAAGAGATCTTCATGGATTTCATTCCAACACTACTCAAGATTATTTCAATTTTACTATTCAGAGGTCATCACTGACCATGTCAATAGCAAGACTGAGGAATCAATATCAAACAACTAAGTGTATTGAGTAATATAATATGAAAGGAACACAAACTATGGATGAATGAAGAGGAAATGTGAAGACTCAAAAGTAACCAGTCCATTGTCTACTAACCTCCTCCTCTTATACTTGAAGGAGGATTGATACATAGAATAATCCCAATAATAACTCTACCCAAGAATAGGTTCCATGAAAGGTCACCTTCATCCACCATAGATCAAAAAGCAAAATAAATTGAAACTAGATGATCCAAAAATGGATCCTGTATAAACCTCTAAGTCTAAAAGACTTCATGCAAGAGGTAAAAGGTGCCAAATGGCACACATCCTTTATAAATCAGAGGAATATCAAAATTGCAGGTTATCTTAGAAATAGTCTCATTGCAGAGATCTCTTCATTCTGAATCCAACGCAACTTGAATGGGCAGAAACAGACTTCAGATGAAGAAGTTATTGTGGGAAGAAGTTTCCCTTTATCCTTTGAAAAAGGGGAAAATTCCATTAAAAATGGCCTAAAAGGCTCATAGAGGAAATCACATCAGAGAAGCCAAGCGGAAGTGTTATTGGACCTTGGCCTTTAAAGGGAAGTATGATTGCACATGGGCCATTAGATCGACGGTGGAGATGGCTTCATCGCATTTCAATAGAACAATGGCGTTGGGTTGGACCTTAAGCCTCAAGTGATTGTGATATGCGATCACCGCAATATCGCATCGCAGTGTTCCATTGAACGTTGAAAGGACCCCAAGTCGTTTACATGTGTGATAGCAATACGCCGATGTGATCAGCGATCGGAGGAGCAGAGCACCAGGCCTTAGACCCATGCGATATGTGATGGTGCGATCACCGATGTCGGCGGATCGCAATCGGAGATACACAACAGCGTGGGGCTATATGCTATAGATATATGCGATCCGATGGCCGGACCTAACGGCGATATAAACTGGGTTTTATATATTTTAAAGTCCGCCGAAAGGCATTTTTTTATGAATTTTCGTATATCTCGCTTATTAAGCGAGATACAAAGGGGAAGCGCGATGCGATGTAAACCGGACCCGAAAGAGTTCGGAAGGGAAACATATATAATTACAAATCTGTCTAAAGCCATTGTTTGTGTTATTTTCACCATTTCAATGTATTTTAAAATACAAAGGAAAACCATGGAGCAGGCCAACTGTGGCGACTTGCAAGCGGACCCGATAGGAGAATAAGGTGGATTTTAGGACTTTTGAAGTCCGATACATTGTGTTTTCTATGGACTTTCCCGTGTTTTCACAACGTTCTCTGTGTAAACAGAGAACGACTATAACTAAGGATTCAAGTGTCGATTGCCCTCATTCATTGCAGAAACCGGTGGCCACCTCCCCTGAGTGCGTTATGCAATGATTATTGAATGCCAAAGAAGGGATTCGAGCAGATTGTGGCCAGAAGTTGTAGAGCCTGAAAGGGAAAACTAACAGGCAATGTGATTTGGCTTTTTAGCCATGAATGTCAAAGAAACAGGGCTGCTGGGTTGTTGAACGGTGGCCAAGTTATTGTTTGCTGCTAAATGCTGAAAGTAGTAGCAACAGAGAGTCGAGAGTATAGAGCGATAGAGAGCCGAACAGCTACTGCGCAGGGCTGCTAAATTTTTGATGGTGGTTGAGTTGCTGAAGCCGAGCACAAACAGGCAGCTCTGAGACAACAACGCAGAAGCAAAAGAGTAGCCTACAGGGTCACTTGGAAGCCAAGTGAAAAGCCAAGAGGACTGTTTTTCTGATAAAGAGCCAAAGAAGCCAGAGTTGAGGAGCCAAGAGCCAAAGAGTCAGAGCCAAGAGCTAGAACCAAGAGCCAAAGAGCCAGAGTCAGAGCCAAGAGCCAGAACCAAGAGCCAAAGAGCCAAGAGCCAGAGCTTCAAGAGCCGAAGGGATAAAATGGTGTCTGAACCCACTGTTTATGTGTAGAACAGTAGGAGTTGAGCCAAAGAGCTTGTAAAAGACTTACACCATAATCCCAGGGAGCCTAGTGGAATTAACTAGAGCTCACAGAGACGTAGCCCAAGAGTTGTGGGTGAACTCCAAATTAATATTGTTGTTTTTGTGTGTGTTTTATTGCTGCATTATCTTCGCTGCTTTATTTACTGTTATATGCATTTATATATCAATTTTAACACACTAATTTACAACACATAATCAGTGAAAACAAATACAAGCATGCACCTATATTTTCAAGCTTTTTCTTCATTCCGCATTGGTTAATCATTAAAGACTTGGGAAATTTCAAGCATTGGAAGTGGGAGAGGTTCTTGTAAGCTAGAAAAGAAGCCTACGAGCCCCATTTTCAGATTAGGTGGTATCAGAGCTTAAGATTGATTAACCACACCTTCAAGGAAGGATTATATCAGAATGCTTGATTAACAGAGTAAAGACTGCTTGTTTGAAGGGTGTTTGAATAGTAAGAGGCTGATTGTATGCTTGTTTTGCAAACTGACTATTTTCTGAGTTTGCAAGGGTAAAGGGAAAGCTATTGATAGCTCTGTCTAAGAAGGAAAAATAGGAAGAAGGGCTGAAGGAATTCTTCTATCCCAAGGACCTCAAAGCATTCCTTGAAGCACAAGAGGTTGCTTAAATAATCTCTTTATTGATCTTGTTGAAGTTTTTTTGTTCATTGGCATAATGACAACTTCTACAAGTGGGTCCTCAAATTTTGCATTCTTCACAAGATTCCTTGATGAAGACATGAAGCAAGAATTGTCCACCATGATGGATATGGTGAGAGAAATGTATGAGGATGGAAGGAAGAGCAACATGCTTAGAAAGCAGCTGAATTCCATGAAGGAAGAGAAGTAGTTGCTTGCTGAAAAATTGCAGGAAATGGAGAGGCAACTTCATATTGCAAATATGAACCTGAAGAGGATGCATGAGTTGGAAACACAACTCTTTGTTGCCCAAGAAGCCTTAGTCAAGTATCAGCTTGAAGAAGAGGTAAGCCATTCCAGTTTGTCTTCAAATTCTTATGAGAATGCTTGTATTGGTTCTTTTGAGAAACATACTAAAGGAATAGGTTCCAAGCTAATGTCCAAGATGGGCTATTAAGGAAAGGGCTTGGGAAAGCATGCACAAGGTATTGTTGAACCAATAATGGTTGAGGAAAGGCCTAAATATTTGGGTCTTGGCTATGGACAGTCTTATGGAGAGAATTCCAAAGCTGCCATGAAATCCATTGAAATAGTCCCAAGAAGGAGTTTCATTTCATGTCTTCTACCTTAGAAGTGTGAAGGTTGTATCCAAGAGGAATACAATAGCTTGAAACATCAACTGTAGGATGTAGGTGTTCAGAAGCACACACTTGAACCAGAGAGTTGGGGAGACTCTAACATCCTTGAAGAGTTTGATGGTGTTCCAAAGGGAGCCACTTCTTCATTTGCTTCACCTCCTCATGAAGGCAATAAAGGTGAAATAAGCAGGTATAAATATGGTTCTAATTATATTCCTTTTGATTTTTCAAAGCATGATGAATTTCCACATATGTATGGGAAAAGAGTTGCATGTTCCTTTTGTGGTTTGGATAACCATGATGTTTCTAGATGTTGGAAGAGAATGACCACATACAGGAAGCAAAAGAAGGAAAAGAAGCAAGAAGCCAAAGGTCCATTGGACAAGGCAAATCATGCTATCAAGAGGATGCACATGCAGTGCAATTACTGCCATAAGCAAGGACATCTTGCTGCAAAATGTTGGACACTGAATCTAGCAATTCTTCCACCAAAGCTGAAGAAAGTGGAAGGAGAAGATGGCATAAATGGAAGTGAAGATTCCATGAATGATGTGTCTCAAAATGATTCACATGATGATGCTGATGTGTAGGCAACGATACTACCTTTGAAAGGGATTGGTAAGGAATGATTAGAGTTCTTATCCGATCAAGATTGCATGTCTATTAATGCATCTACATTATATTTTATTACAACTTTGAAAGTATAGTGTGCTTAAGTGAAAGTTGAAGGATGAAATGCATGCATGAGCACATGGATGTTG
The DNA here is from genome assembly GCA_031772625.1 of Pinus tabuliformis. NCBI lineage: Eukaryota > Viridiplantae > Streptophyta > Pinopsida > Pinales > Pinaceae > Pinus > Pinus tabuliformis. Next base: position 863,766,706 of record CM062809.1, read on the forward strand.
ATAATTTCCTTGTTTTTGAACATGTATGTGTAATTAACTTTCAGGGTTGATTGCTTTGACATGCATGTGATTCCATGTTGACTTGAAAGACGTTAACTTGGTCTCCAAATGGAGATAATGATGAAAGTTTCATATTTTGAAAAAGAGTACTAATGGTCTTTTTCTACATGCTTGACTTAAGGGCCATCTGTTTAAAGGCATGTTTTGTGGATTGTATCTAGTCCATAATTTGTATGCAGATGTAAGACATGGAGGTGTTCAAAAAATGTGAAATCTGTTTCTTTTGTTGAAGCAGGAGTTAGTCCATCCAGTTGTTGTCTATATGCCTGTTATTGTTAACAATTGTTGTTGGCAGCTTGTCAAACAGGTACAAATGAAAGTTTTGTGGAGCAGATGTATTTCACATTTTTTGAGGCACCTTGAATCAATGATCAAGGCAAAGAAGCTCAAACTACCTTCTATGACCATTTCAGTAGAAGTTCTATAGGAAGGCAAGGAGGAAGGAAATTCTTCTAAGGAAGACCAGCCCATCCGAGAAGGGAAGTGGTTAGAAACTTTGGTTCAAAGGCACTATGCAAAGGCAAGTTTAGGGAGGCTGAAAGAAGAGGGTGAGTCACTCTCATTTACTATTCAGATCAGTATATCAGTTTTTTAGAGACCAAAAGTTCTTTTAGTGGGAAGGTGTGATCCAAAAAATGGATCCTGTATAAACCTCTAAGTCTAAAAGACTTCATGCAAGGGGTAAAAGGTGCCAAATGGCACACATCCTTTGTAAATCAGAGGAAAATCAAAATTGTAGACTGCTCTTAGGAATAGTCTCATTGCAGAGATATCTTCATTCTGAATCCAACGCAACTTGAATGGGTGGAAACGAACTTCAGATGAAGAAGTTATCGCGGGAAGAATTTTCCCTTTATCCTTTGAAAAAGGGGCAAATTCCATAAAAAATGGCCTAAAAGGCTCATTGAGGAAATCACATTGGAGAATCCAAGCAGAAGTGTTATCAGACCTTGGCCTTTAAAGGGAAGTATGATTGCACATGGGCCGTTAGATTGACGGTGGAGATGGCTTCATCGCATTGCAATAGAACAACGATGTTGGGCTAGACCTTAAGCCTCAAGCAATTACGATATGCGATTGCCGAAATATCGCATCGTAGTGTTCCATTGAACGTTGAAAGGACCCCGAGCCATTTACATGTGCGATAGCGATACGCCGATGTGATCGGTGATTGGGCGACCGGAGGAGCAAAGAACCAGGCCTTAGACCCATGCGATATGCAATGGTGCGATCGCCGATGTTGGCGGATCGCAATCGGAGATATGCAACAATGCAAGGCTATATGTTATAGATATATGTGATCCGATGGCCAGACCCGATGACGATATAAACCGGGTTTTATATATTTTAAATTTCGCCAAAAGGAATTTTTAATGCATTTTCGTATATCTCGCTTATTAAGCGAGATACAAAGGGGAAGCGTGATGCGATGTAAACCAGACCCGAAAGGGTTCTGGAAGGGAAATATATATAATTACAAATCCACCCAAAGCCATTGTTTGCGTTATTTTCACCATTTCAATGTATTTTAAAATACAAAGGAAAACCATGGAGCAGACCAACTACAATATACGATGGCGACTTGCAAGCGGACCTGATAGGAGAATAAGGTGGATTTCAAGACTTTTGAAGTCCGATACGTTGTGTTTTCTGTGGACTTTCCCGTAGACTGTTACTAAGGATTCAAGCGCCAATTGCCCTCATCTGTTATAGAAACGGGTGGCCACCTCCCCTGAGTGCATTATGAAATGATTATTGAACGCCAAAGAAGGGATTCGAGCAAAATGTTGCCGGAAGTTGCAGAGCCCGAAAGGGAAAACCAACAGGCAGCGCGATTTGGCTTCTAAGCCATGAATATCAAAGAAACAGGGTTGCTGGGTTGTTGAACGGTTGCCAAATTATTGTTTGCTACTGAATGCTGAAAGTAGTAGCAACAGAGAGCCGAAGTGCTATTGTGCAGAGCTGCTAAATTGTTGATGGTGGCTGAGTTTCTGAAGCCGAGCACAAACAGGCAGCGCTGAGATAGCAGCGCAGAAGCAAAAGAGAAGCCTATAGGGTCACTTAGAAGCCAAGTGAAAAGCCAAGAGGACTATTTTTATGATAAAGAGGCAAAGAAGCCAGATTTGAGGAGCCAAGAGCCAAAGAGTCAGAGCCAAGAGCTAGAACCAAGAGCCAAAGAGCGAGATTCAGAGCTAAGAGCCAGAACCAAGAGCTAGAGAGCCAAGAGCCAGAGCCTCAAGAGCCGAAGAGATAAAATGGTGTTTGAACCCACTGTTTATGTGTAGAACAACAGGAATTGAGCCAAAGAGCTTGTAAAACACTTACACCATAATCCCAGGGAGCCTAGTGGAATTAACTAGAGCTCACGGAGATGTAGCCCAAGAGTTGTGGGTGAACTCGAAATTAATATTGTTGTTTCTGTGTGTGTTTTATTGCTGCTTATCTCTGTTGCTTTATTTACTGTTATATGCATTTATATATTAGTTTCAGCACACCAATTTACAACACATAATCAATGAAAACAAATACAAGCATACGCCTATATTTTCAAGCTTTTCTTCATTCCGCATTGGTTAATCATTAAAGACTTGGGAAATTTCAAGCTTTGGAAGTGGGAGTGGTTCTTGTAAGCTAGATAAGAAGCCTAAGAGCCCCATTTGTAGATCATGAGAAGAAATCCTAATATGGATGGTATGATCCTCATACTCATGTGCCCGCATGAAAAGCAAGAGAGATAGTCAATGATCCAAAATGGATCCTAAAAACCCTCCAAGTCTTCAAAAATAAAAAACTATCGCATGAGAAAAACCTTTACAAAAGGTGGATTACACTATCGCAAAGGAAAAACAAGAAGAAATGGTGAAAATAGAGTCTATTAGAGGCTTAAGCAACTTTGCACAGGAGCCGTCAGATCTGGCCGATCAACAGTCCAGATCTAATCGGCGTATCGCAATCGGAGGTGGCAAGTGGAGTCCATCGGAAGTGGCCTTATGGGAAATTGCGATAGCGATTGGCGTGATTAAATGAGAGTCGTTGATCTATGCACATAGATCTACTCGTGCCATCGCATCACTAATACACACACAAGGAATTATCGAGGGCCCGAGGACTATTCGATATGCGCTTGTGATATATCGCATCGCAAAATGGCATCATGACAATACAGAGGAGTGGGGCCAATACATATGTGACTTGCGATAAAGCCGGACCTGACGGATCTTATGGGTACAAATATATATATTTTGAGTTTCGTAAAAAGGAGTTTTTCTATTGAAAGTCGCAGTTTCGTTAAATAAATGAAAATCAAAGGAAATGCGAATGGAGCAATAAAACAGACCTGAAAGGGTTTATACATGCAGCAATATATATTTTGAGTTCTATAACGAGCGAGATTTTTGGCGGGCCTCAGGCAGTAAGTGGTATTGGACGGGCTCCACACAAGCCCATACACTGGCCGCCACGTGGCTCGCCGCCATAGAGAGAAAACCGCCTTTTTGGGCGGGTAATCTCCGGGCACATAAGCCACCCGAAATCAATAGAAACCATTGGATCAACGATCACATAGATCAACGGTGAACTTGTGATAGCGCCCAAAGATAGATCCGAAAGGATTATAGGGCGTAATTGATAATATTTCAGGTTCGATAAAAGGCGTTTGGGCGGATTTTTACAGTGTTTCTATGTATTTCCCTGTGTAAACAGAGAACAACTGTTTTGGGATTTCTAATGGTCGATGATCCCTTTTGTTAAAAAAATAGATTGCCACCTTCCCTGAAGATGTTTAACAATGATTGTTTAACACTCAAAGGGGATTTGAGCGGACAGAGGCCAGGAGCCAAAGATCCCGAAAGGGAAGACGAATAGACAAGTGCCGATTGGCTTAAAAGCCAATGAATGACAGATACAGGAGCAGGCAGTGCTGAGATAGAGAGAAAACAGATATAGAGAGCGAGAGGGAGAGTCTGTATACTCAAAAAGACTTGGGTGAACTCCTTGATTATCTGTTGTGTTATGTGTGTATCTGTTATGTTTCTCTAACTGCTTCATTGTCTATATTATTCGCAATATTTTCGATCGTTGCATTAAGTAATATAGGAAAATCCTGCACATGAGTCTGTAATACCTTAATATTAGTCTAAGACCTCATTTTCAGATCAAGAGGTATCAGAGCTTTAGGTTTGCTAAGGTTAGACAAGATTGTGTTGGATTCTTGAATGCTAACTAGGTCAAAGCTCAAACTAGGAGAAGGAGAAGTTGTTGAGGCTAATCTAGAGATTGGAAGAGTCTACTCTTAGAGGAGAATGGCCGGAGAAGTCCCATTGGAATCAGAATCTCAATTCATGGACAGTTTTATGGCCATGCGAGCCATGGTGGAAGAAATGTATCGAGAATTTAAGAAGGGTCAAGGTGAAAGCACTTCAACACCCAAACAAGACAAAGGAACATAGGAACCTTCTCTAGATGCCTCCATAGAGGGCAAAGGGAAAGGGGAAAAGCTTCCTCCATCATCTCCTCCACCATCACCTCCATCATCCTCATCTCCTAGCCCTGAAAAGAAAAAGAAGAAAACATCTTTGATTAAATTAGATGTGAAATTTGATTTTCCAATCTATGATGGAGAATTAAATGCAAAAAAACTAGATAAGTGGATTAGACAGATTGATGTATATTGCAAGGTGCAGAACATTGATTTAGAGAGGAGAAAGATTCAGCTGGCTAGCCTTCGCCTTGGAGGAACTGCACTAGTGTGGTGGGAAGGCAAGACACAAGCTGATTTGAAGAAGCATGGTAAAATTATTTCTACCTAGAATGAATTTTTTTCTACCATTAAAAAACAATTCTATCCACTAGCTTATATGCAGCAAGCAATGATGAGTTGGCAAACTCTTCACCAATTAAAGGGCCAAATTGTACAAAGTTATACCCAGGAATTTATAGAAAGAGCTTTAACTCTAGGCATATCTCTAGACTCATCTAAAACTTTGTTGAAGTATATAGGTGATCTGCATAGCTATTTGAAGCACACCATTCTCATGTTTAACCCCACTAGCCTAGATGATGTATCAGTTCAGGCTACACGTCTAGAGGCTAGACGCAAGAATGTGAACCCATAGATTGGGGGATCATCAAAACCCTCTCCAAGCAAGAACAAGGAAAAGAAGAAGAAAAAATGGAAGGAGAGGAAGACAAACGCTGTACAGAAAGACAAACCTTCATGCACTCACTGCAAGAAGGATGGACACAATGATGAACACTGCCAGTCTTTGCATCCAGAGCTGAAACCTAAGAAGTTCGATGGTAAGAAGAAGACTGCTACTGCTATTCAGAAAGACTTGGGGTCAGGCTCAGGTGATGAAAAAATACTCACAGCCATAGGTATAAAAGGTAAAAATTCTGAAGCATCTACAAGTAATTCTGCATAATCTATTGATAATGAAGATAATGAGAGGAAAAGACATGAGCTTTTTCATATTAGAGTTATTTCCAAGCACCAAAAGATTGATACTTTATTTGACAGTGGATCACAAGTGAACTTGATTTCTGAAACAATTGTAAAGAAGTTGGGCTTACTAACAACACCTCACAAGAAGCCATATCCATTAGGTTGGGTATGTGATAAAGCAAAGATACAAGTGACTAGACAATGTAAACTTAGCTTTGCTATCGGGTCAACATTTGTAGATGAGGTTGAGTTAGATATAGTTCCCTTGGATATCTGTGGTATTGTTTTAGTAAGTCCTTACTTGTATGATAGAAAATCCATTTTCTATAGAGATGAAAATAAGTATCAACTCACTAAAGATAGAATAGAATATATTGTAAGAGCTCATAAACTCAAAAATAACTACTCTCTCATAAACTCGGGGCAGATGAAAAGAATTGTAAATTCATGCAAGAAATTTTTACTAATGGTTGTAAAGGAAAAGAACCCTGATAAAACCAATGTATTTGAAGGCTATGATGCTAAACAGAAAGCTGATTTAGATAAATTTGTTTCAGAATATGATATCCTATTCCAAGAACCTAAAGGTATGCCACCTAAAAGGGAAATAGTACATGATATTCATTTGTAGCAAGATTCTCCATTTCCTAGCATCGGAATGTACATGTTATCCGCTTTAGAGAATGCAGAGATCAAGAAGCAGGTACAGGAGCGGCTCGATAAAGGGTTCATAAGACCAAGCACATCACCATGTGGATCTCCAATTGTGTTGGTGAGAAAGAAAGATGGTTCGTGGAGGATGTGCATTGATTACAGAGCACTGAATAAAATAACGATCAAGAACCATTATCCTCTTCCTCCCATTGATGATCTATTACATCAACTAAAAGAAGCAGTTTACTTTTCCAAGTTGGACTTGCGTAGTGGCTATCATCAGGTCAGAGTCGCAGAACAAGATGCATGGAAGACTGCTTTCAAGACAAAGCAAGGGTTATATGAATGGATGGTTATGCCTTTTGGCTTAACTAATGCTCTTGCCAATTTCATGAGAGTTATGAATGTTGTACTCCGACCTTTTATTGATGATTTTGTAATTGTATATTTAGATGACATTCTTGTTTTTATTAAAACATGGGAAGAACATTTGAAGCATTTAAATCAGACTTTAGATGTTTTGAAAAGAGAAAATATCTATGTGAAGTTATCAAAATGTGAATTTGGCAAAACATCTTTAAATTATTTGGGTCATATTGTAGGGGGTGCTGAATTGAAGATAGATCCCTCTAAGGTTGAAGTCATTGTGAACTGGCCTAAACCTAAATCTTCTGTAGAAGTTAGGAGTTTCCTAGGAGCAGCACAATATTGGAGAAAGTTTATTGCTAACTTTTCCTTGATTGCAGCTCCCTTACATGCTTTAACAGGATTGAATAAGGTGTTTCAGTGGGGAGGCAAACAGCAGAAAGCCTTCGACACCTTAAAAGAAAAAATTAATACAACACCAATACTAGCACTGCCAGATCTTCAACGACCATTTGAGATTAAAACAAATACCAGTGACTATGCCATGGGAGCAGTGTTGATGCAACACGGTAAACCCATATGTTATCATTCTGAGACATTTACTTCTGCAGTAGTTAATTATCCCACATATGATAAAGAATTGTATGCATTAGTACAGAGTGTGAAAAAGTGGAAACATTACCTAATGGGCAAAGAAAAAATTATACATACAGATCTTCAACCACTTCAATATTTGCACTCACTAACTAAATTGCAGCAATCAAGACACTATAGGTGGATGGGTTTTCTACAAAAGTTTCATCTTGTCATCAGATATAAGAAGGGCATACACAATAAGGTTGCAGATATGTTATCCAGACCAATCATAAATGCATCTACTATACTTAAGCATAACTCAGTGATGCATGAAAGTTAAATTGAACAATATGCTCAAGATGTAGATTTTAAAGATGTATATGCAACTTTAAGTCATGGAAAACAAGTAGAAGAATTGGATTATCATGTTAAGGACCAACTCTTATATCATTTGGGAAAGTTATGCATTCCTCAAACTGAAAGAGTTAACATAATCCGAGAAGCACATACTTCTCTAATATCAGGTCATTTTGGTGTAAGTAAAACAGTTGCACAGTTGCAAAGGTTCTGTTATTGGCCAAGAATGCATGAAACAATTTCTAGATATATTAAAGGGTGTACCATGTGTGCTACAAGCAAGCCCAGTAATAGAAAATTAGGCTTGTACACTCCACTTCCAGTTCCTTCTCGTCCTTGGGAAAGTGTTTCCATGGAATTTGTTGGGGGATTGCCAAAATCTAGAAAAGGTCATGATTATTTATATGTTATTGTGGATAGGTTCAACAAAATGTGTATTTTGATACCTTGTAACAAGCAGGTTACAACTGAACAAACAGCAAAGTTGTTCTTTCAGCATGTATGGGTTCATTTTGGGTTACCCACTTCTATTGTATCTGATCGAGATTCTCGATTTGTTGGGAAGTTTTGGTCAAGTCTATGGGAGTTGATGGACACCAGATTGAAGAAGAGCACAACATTTCATCCACAAATAGATGGTCAAACAGAGGTGGTCAATAGGACAGTGATCCAGTTGCTCAGAGGCTATTGCAGCAAGCATCCCAAGCTTTGGGATGAACATTTTTGTTATGTGAAACATGCTTACAACCGTGCCAAGCACTCTTCTACTCAGAGATCTCCTTTTGAGACTTGTTTTGGTTTTATACCAAAGTCTCCCTTGGATTTTGTCTTTAGTAAAGACATAGTAGTTGATGGACACAGTGATGTGGACAAAGCAACCAAGTTCATTGAACAGATCCAAGAAATTCACCAGGCAGTGTAGGAACAACTAGAAAGAAGCCAGGCCAAGTACAAGGCAAGGCATGACAAGCATCGAATTGAGCATAGCTTCCAAGTTGGTGATCAAGTCTGGCTATACATCAGCAAAGACAGAATGCAAGGTGAAGGTAAGAAGTTGAAACCAATAAGGTATGGGCCTTTCAAGATACTTGAGAAAATTGGTGAAAATGCTTTTCGCCTTGATTTGCCAGCTTATATGCATATCTATTTAGTCATTAATGTAGAGAACTTGAGACTATATGAACCTTCATTGATTGAAGATCCCAAAGAGCAAAGTCATTTGCCTTCTATTGATGATCTGTTGCCTGAATATCTCAATGAGTTGCAGGAAGACACACTTCTGGACAGGAAGGTGAGAACTACGTGCAAAGGGGATGTTGAGCACCTGAGAATTGGACTCAAAGGTTCAAAATCAAGCAATGCAAGTTGGATAGAGATTGTACAAGTGAGGAAGTTGTATCCTCACTTGATCAATGCTTAAAAGCCAACTTTTGGTGGTCCAAAATCTTTTTCAGTGGGAAGGCGTGATCCAAAATGGATCCTAAAAACCCTCTAAGTCTTCAAAAATAAAAAACTATCGCATGAGAAAAACCTTTACAAAAGGCGAATTACACTATCACAAAGGATAAATAAGAAGAAATGGTGAAAAAAGATTCTATCGGAGGCTTAAGCAACTTTGCACAGGAGCCGTCGGATCTGGCTGATCAACGGTCTAGATCTAATCGACATATCACAGTCGGAGGTGGCAAGTGGAGTCCATCGAAAGCGATCTTATAGGAAATTGCGATAGCGATCGGCGCAATTAAACGAGAGTCGTTGATCTATGTGCACAGATCAACGGTCCAGATCTACTCGTGCCATCACATCGCTAATACACACACAAGGACTTATCGGGGGCCCGAGGACTATGCGATATGCAATTGCGATATATCACATCACAAAATCACATTGCAACAATACAGAGGAGCAGGGCCAATACATATGCGACTTGCGATGAAGCCGGACCCGTCGGGTCTTATGGGTACAAATATATATATATTGAGTTCCATAAAAAGGAGTTTTTCTATGTAAAGTCGCAGTTTCGTTAAATAAACGAAAACCAAAGGAAATGCGAATGGAGCGATAAAACATATCCAAAAGGGTTTATACATGCAGTGATATATATTTTGAGTTCTGTAATGAGTGTGATTTCGGGCGGGCCTCTGGCGGTAAGCGGTATTGGATGGGCCCCGCCCGAGCCCATACACTAGCTGCCACGTGGCTCGGCCCTGAGAGAGAAAACCACCTTTTTGGGCGGGTAATCTCTGGGCACATAAGCCACCCGAAATCAATAGCAACCGTTGGATCAACGATCACATAGATCAACGGTGAACTTACGATAGCGCCCAAAGACGGATCCGAAAGGATTATAGGGTGGAATTGATAATATTTCAGGTTCAATAAAAGGCGTTTGGGCGGATTTTTACAGTGTTTCTATATATTTCCATGTGTAAATAGAGAATGAATATTTTGGGATTTCTACTGCGCCGATGGTCCCTTCTGTTACAAAACAGGTGGTCACCATCCCTGAAGACATTTAACAATGATTGTTTAACGCTCAGAGGGGATTTGAGCGGACAAAGGCCGGGAGCTAGAGAGCCTAAAAGGGAAGACAAACAGATAAGCGCCGATTGGCTTAAAAGCCACTGAATTGTAGAGACAGGAACAGGCAGTGCTGAGATAGAGAGAAAATAGAGACAGAGAGCGAGGGGGAGAGTATGTGTACTCAAAAAGACTTAGGGAATCCAAGTAAAGCCCTGTTGTTTTATTCCTGTTGTGTTGAGACTCAACTTGAGCTCACATTTGTAAAAAATCTGCTCTTGAAGACATAGTAGAGAGGTCACCATTGAAAGCTAGACCAGGAGACATAGCCCAAGAGTTTTGGGTGAACTCTTTGATTATTTTCTGTGTTATGTGTGTATCTGTTATGTTTCTCTAACTTCTTCATTGTCTATATTATTCGCAATCTTTTCGATCTTTTGCTCTAAGTAATATAGGTAAATCTTGCGCATGAGTTTGTAATACCTTAATATTAGTCTAAGACCTCATTTTCAGATTAGTCAAGTAGGCCGATCCATATGGATAAGAATAGATCATCTCCAATAATATAACAAAGATTCCAATGATAGAATGCATCACTCCTGAAATAGGGTGGTACAATTTAGGCAAGAAAAATATCCTCAACTTAGTATGCATCCACCTTCCTCTCCCTGAGTAAATCAACAAAATATCCTTGAAGCACACTCACATAAGGTGCCTTTTATATCGAGAATATAAATTCTAAAAGGGAACAAGTGGAAAACCTTGAATAGATCTCCATCAAAAGGAAATTCACCAAGGTGATTCATTCTCCATGAAACCCCAATATAGGGCACTTCCATTATCCAAAACAAGCATCCTCAAATCAGCATGTAACCCCACTAGGAACAATCCCAACCCACTAGAGACTGATCTGAATTAGATCCTTAAACATTTCTCATGACTGTTTCAAAATTATGTCAGATCAAATCTTATGAATAACAAGTATCAGAAATGACCTTTGGACAATGGCAATTGTGGTCTTCATGGAACAACGAGGACCCTCGGTTAAAGCGTGCTGACTGTTGGCCCATGGAGACCACGCATGGACGCAAATTGGCAATCGGAAGCCCAGATCTAGAAACAGAGGCAGTTTCTGATACATGATTAGCGCAAAGTGCTAATCGCGTATCACAGGACAAAACCCTCAGAGAAGGAAAGCACCGAGCACTCAGTCACGAGGGAAAACAAGAAACCATGCAGAAAACGTTAGAAGGCGGGTCCCGCGCCCAAAATCGATAGGATATTGTGTGCACTTAGAGCGGTAAGCGGGTTTGGCCGAGTTCAGTGCGATGCCATACACTGGGTGACGCATGTCCAGCGGATGAGAGAGAAAACTGCTTACATCGCGTGAGTAATGGTTGAGAAACTTACGCGCGTGATATAGATAGAGACCGTAGGATTTGGAGGCTCCAGATCAACAACAGAGAATTAACCCGATGGATGACCGGATTCGACTGGGAAAATCGACTGAGGCACATAAAGATTTGAGGTCCGGCATGATCGATGAGCTAGCAGAAGGATCAGTTTCGTGGGAAAATCCTGGAGTAACAGAAATAATGACCGTTCAAAAGAAAATTGACACTCAATCCGTAAGGCGACAAGTGGCCACCTCTCTGTGCAGCGTTACATAACGATGACGACGCAGAGCAAGGGAATTCCAGCAAACAGAGGCAGGTGATCTAGAGATCCAAGAAGAGGAAACAAACAGTTAAGGAGCAGATTGGATTTAAGCCATGAACAGACAAAGAGCAGAGGGAACAAAAGTAGAGAAAGAAGCGAATTGTAGAGAATAGAGAAGTCGAGCTGACCTGCAGAGCAAAGGAAGCATCGAGTAGACAGAGACAGAGAGAGTCCAAGAGTCTGTGAACTCTAGAGAGGGCTTGAGAGGTTCAAACAACTCCTCTGTGTATACCTATCCGGAATTGAGTACCAAATTGGGCTCATACCATTGAGATCAGTTGAGGTTGAGATCCAGTAAGGGGAAGTCTGTGTACTCTAGAGGCTTGGGGAATCCAAGTACCACCCTACTGATCATCATCTGTTAAGTGAGACTCAAATTGAGCTCCTTATTGTAAAATCTCTGCTTTAAGACACAATAGAAAAGGCCACCACTGAAGGTTGGACCAGGAGACGTAGCACACGAGGATTGGGTGAACTCCTTATTAAATTTGTTGTGTTTTTATATTTGCTTACTGTATTTCTCTTATTGTTTCAAGTGTTTGTGTATTTCTCAATCTTATTGATCCATTGCTTAAAATAACATAGACACACCCCAACACATGGGTCTATAATACCTTCATTAATTAACTGAGATCATTCATGGGTGATTTCAGATCAAGTGGTATCAAAGCTCCTAGGTTGTTTAAGGTTATACATGCGTGTGCTGGATTTTGATGTTGAATGCTAACTAGATCAAAGCTTAAATTAGGAGAAGGAGAACTGGTCAAAACTAACCCAGAGATTGGAAGAATCTATCCTTAGAAGAAAATGTCAGAAGAAAGTCCCTTAGGGCCAGACCCTCAATTTATAGATAGTTTTGTTAGAAAATTATATATTACAGAGAAATGGAACACATAGAATATTGCATAAATATAAACACAGAAAACACATAAAACCAGAGAGACATAGATATACATGGGTCACCCAGTTTGGGCTACGTCCACCCCGAACAGCCAGTCCTTCCTATCTATTATCCAGCAAAATGAAGAGACACAACCTACATCAAATTTGCTGTAATATGCTCTGTTTTCTCTCACAGTCTCACCTCTCTTTTTCTCACTCAGAGAATACACATCTATTACACAACCTCAATACAATGCCCTCATATAAAGAGAGGGGTTGCCTTCTAGGGAAAAAAAAACCCTAAACTAAACATAAGTTCTACCATCAGATCATCCGCCTAATGAATGGCCCAGATTGACTAGAAATTACTATACTTTTACAAGGAAATTTTACATCTATTTTTAGCGCTGGGGGACCACTGGCCCCCGGACCCCCCAGCCGAGGGGGGTCGGCCCCCTCAAACCCCCGTGGGGGGGACAAGTTCCGCCTACACCCCCCCGCATGGAGGGTGTACAAACTTCCTGGGGTATACATCCAGCTGAAACAAAGACCTCTAAATAATCATGCTCCACACCCAACAATCTCCCACTTGGAGAATGATTATAACAACTTCACCGTTGCTTCATTTGTTGGATAATGACTCCTCTTTTGACCTGGCTATTCCTCATCTTCATCGTCATACTTGCAGACCAATTGAAACTGAGCATATTCTCAGTTTCTCCCTGGTTACAACTTTTATTAGCATGTCTGCAGGATTCTGGCTAGTGTGTATCTTTTCCAGCTTCAACTCTCCATCTTCCAACACTGATCATATGAAATGGTACTTGAGCTATATGTGTTTAGTCCTGGAATGAAATGTTGATTTCTTTGCAAGATGAATGGCACTTTGGCTATCACTGTCTAACGTGACCATATTCACCCAATTCACCCATAAACCTTTGTAACCAAATAATTTCTTTACTAGCCTCTGTAGCAGCAACATACTCTGCTTCTGTTGTTGAAAGTGCAACAACACTTTGGATTTTTGCAACCCAACTGACAGCTGTTCCACCTACAGTAAACACATATCCTATAGTGCTCCTCCTATTATCTTTGTCACCTGCCATATCTGCATCAACATATCCCTTTAGAGAAATGTTTGAACCATCAAAGCATAATGATTGATTTGTGGTACCTTTCAAATATTTGAGAATCCATTTCACTGCCATCCAATGTTCCTTTCCTGGATTGTTCATGTACCTGCTTACAACTCCCACTGCATGTGCAATATCAGGCCTTGTGCAGACCATTGCATACATTAAGCTTCCAACTGTTGATGCATATGGAACTTTAGACATATAATCCATGTCTTCTTGGGTCTTTGGGAACATTTCCTTACTAAGTTTTAAATGGATAGAAAAAGGTGTACTAACTGGTTTTGAATTGTGCATATTAAATATTTTCAACACCTTTGTATGTACTCATTCTGGGACAATGTTAATTTCTGATTTTTCCTGTCTCTAGTTATTCTCATACCAAGGATTTGTTTTGCAGCTCCAAAATCCTTCGTTGCAAATGAATTTGCCAATTTTCTTTTGAGCATGTTTATTTCCTGCATGTTATACCCTACAACAAGTATGTCATCCACATACAATAACAATATAATATAGCTGCCATCATTTTTCTTTTTCAGATAAACACAATGATCAGAGTTACATCTAGTATAACCTTGTTCAGACATAAACTTGTCAAATTTTAGAGACAACTGCCTTGGAGCCTGTTTTAAGCCATATAAGCTCTTTTTCAACCTGCACGCTAGTTTCTCCTCCCCTTTTACCTCATATCCTTGTGGCTGCTGCATATATATCTCTTCCTCCAAATCCCCATGGAGAAAGGATGTCTTTACATCTAACTGCTCAAGATGCAAATCTTCAACTGCTACTAGACTTAAAATAGTTCTAATTGAAGTCATTTTAACAATAGGAGAAAATATTTCATCAAAATCAATACCTTTCTTCTGTGCAAACCCCTTCACCACAAGTCTACCTTTGTACCTTTTTTTCCTCCATCTTCTTCCTTCAGCCTGTGTTGGGCCTTAGTTTTGGTCTTATTTTTGCTCAAAGAAACTTACTTATCCATCTATTTTCCATCCATTTTCCCTTAATTTATCCCATTTTGATGTATATTTGATATCCATTCAGGTATTTAATTTTAATTTTTCAATTTCTAAAGTTTTTATGAAAATTTGGTTTTTTAGTGCAAAATTGGCAGATTCAGAAATTCCCGTAATAGCTCTATGGTTGATATGGTTGCAGGACACTTGGGCACGAATGGAATGCATGGATGGACAGCTTGGGAACTAGGACTAAGCCAACAATGCTTAGTTCGAACAGAACAAGCTTTATTAGGCCCATTTGGTGCTAGTCAATCATGACTAGTCATTCAGAAATCCCATAGAAATAGGGCAGTTTTGAGATTCTATAGGATTGGTCATCTTTCTTGGGATGGGAGTAATGAATTCGACTTAGATAGGTGGATGAGAGTAGATGGGTTTGTTTGAGTGAATATAGATCAGTTTGTTTCATGAGACTTCTTATTTAAAGCCAAAACTTTGATGGCTTATGTATTGACTTATTACATACTTTTATGCTGTGACATCTTTGGATTGAGGAGTTAATTTGAAGACTTGTGTTATTATTATTTTGCTGTTCAATGCTATGGATGTGTGACTGAATTTAAGCTTCTGATATCACCTCTCAAGTGTGCAAGGCAAGGGTGGAGGGCCCCCATTCCAAGCTAAGTACACTTCCTTGTTAACTAGTTTTATTTTCTTGTAATTTGGTTATTGTAGAACTGGTTTTTCAAAGATTTATTTCAGATTGCTTTATGGTTCATGCATAGTGATTGATTTCATTAGTTAATAGCTTATTCATCACTTTATTGAGTTGGAAAAACAGGTGTTCAAGTTGAGCATCCCTTCTACTAAAATGATGAATCAAAACTAGTTTCTTTTGTTTGCATGCAAGTAGTTTCTTATTGAGATGAATGAATTATGATGGAATACCTTATGTGTCTCTTAAGTTAAGAGCTTATTTCATTAATGATTTATCCATCTTAAGCTTTTGGTTTTAATCTCTGATTCATTAAGTGGTAATTGAGGTGAAAGTGGACTTCTTGAGTCAAGAACCATTTCAATGTTTTTCCTCTTTTTAAACTGATTGAATTAGAGTTATAGAATGTATTACTTTTAGCTTTTGAATAACTTATCTTTCAAGGTTTGATTACATCTGATCTTCACATATAGTGAACTTGCCTCAAAGCATAAACAACCCGGATTGATAAGAAATAATTGTGTTAATTTAGGTACACAAATTAGCTCAACATTTTGGCGCCGTTGCCGGGGAGGCAAATATCGGCATAGTCAATAGAAAGATAAATTTCAAAACAACAAAAATATTAGTTACATTCCTTTTTAGTTATGTTTCTTTATGCCTAGATATAGAGATCCTCAAGGTAGATTTATCAAAAACCCCCCACAAATAGAGATAGGATCATCAAACACCCCAGTTACTGGTAATCCAATAATTGAGGAATTGGCAGAAAAACAAAGAACTAGACAAAGATTAACTTTGATTGAGAGGCAAACTTTGTTAGCTTGGGAAGCAAAGCAAAAACAATCTTCAACTTCCGGAAAACAAAAAGAAATTATCAAAGGAAAACAACCTGTCTTTCCATCCATAAATCCTCCTATCTTTCAACAACCTGAAACTCCACTCAAAATTGAAACAAATCAACCAATGGCAGAAGAAGGACATGGATTTGTTATCTTCACTCCTGAACAAAGAGCTGAATATGAAAGACAACAAAGAGAATGGAGAAGAAAGAGAGAGGAGGAGGCAAAACAAGAAAATGATAGAAAGATAGAAAACGATCGGAAAAGACAAGAAGATGGTAATGATCAAGAGATTACCTTTGGCTTTCCAATAGTAGACACAAGTGCAATAATAGGAGAAGAAGTGAAAATGAAAAATATTCCACCTTCTGTATTTCCAAACTTTTATGGAATGTCCACAGAAGATCCTGATGCATTCATGTTTGAATTTGATATTCTATGTAGAACATATGGATACACTGATGACATTCATAAACTTCGTCTTTTCCCTGCAACATTAAAAGCAGCAGCTTTGAAATGGTTTATGGGTTTAGGAGAACAAACAATAGCTTCTTGGGATGATATGAGATTCGTCTTCCTTAAGAAATATCAAGCTTATTGTAGATCTAGAGATTCAAAGGAAGATGTTTTCAGAATGACACAACAAGAAGATGAAAGTTTAGAAGAATATTTGGAAAGATTTGCATATAATCTACAGAAATCTAAACAACACTCTCTAAATCAAGAAACCGTTCGAACAATCTTTCTCAAGGGTGTAAGGGATGAATACCTTGACATCTTGAATGTGATGGGTAAAGGAGACATTTCAAACCTACCATTCGATGAAATTGTTGAGTTATGTCAAAAATATTCTAGAGGAAGATCAAAAACAGGAAGAAGAGAAGCAAGTTCAAAAGCAGCAAAGTCAGCTGCAGGAGGGATAACAAGAGCTGAAATAGGAAGTTTATTGGAAAACTTCAAAACAGATCTCTTGAGTACATTAGGGACACAAGTAGATGTGCTAAAGGCAAACAAGAAGAAAGAAGAGCAAGAACAAGCTCTAGCAATCTTTTGTTCCAAATGTAGATAGAAACATCCATTGAGAGAATGTCCTTTGGATAGTATTCAGGTTTGTGGTCTTTGTACAGAAAATTGTCTAAGATTGAAAGAATTACAAATGAACTCAATGGAAGAAGTCCTAGGAATAGAAGGTTTCTATTATGTAGCACCACGAAGACCATGGCAACCTAGGATGCCTCAACAAAATCAGCAGCAATTCCCTCAACAAAATTACCTCTATCCACCTCAAAATCCTTGGACCCCTCCAATGCCATGGCAAGCTTGGCCTCCACAACAATATTCACAACAACCTGTACAAGGTTGGAGAGGATATGGTTATGGAAACCAGCCACCTCAACAGTATCAACAACAATACCAGCAACAATACCAACAACCATTTGCATATCCACAATATCCACAATCCATACCATTTCAACAACAACATTCTGCATATCCGCAATCCATCCCATTTCCACAGCAGAATCCACCACCGTTGTTGACCCAACCACAACAGTTACAGCTACCCACAAATCAACCCAGACCAACTCAATTACCAGCCCAACCAATGGCAAATCCAAATAATAAGGTGGACAAATCTGCATACACTGTAGAGGAAGCAGCATGTTTTCCCACATATTCGATTCTTCCTCTTAATGATGTCCATCTAAGGTCTGGAAAAGTGCTTAAAAAGGATTCTCCTCCAATCATAGAAGAACCAACTGAACAAGGAGAATCACCTGAAACATCACAAACTGAGATACAAATTCAGAAAGGAACAAACATTACAACACAAACACCACCTTATCCTGAAAGGTTAGTGGAACAACAAAACAAAATAACCCTTCCTGAATTTGATATCTTAGATGAGTTAAAAAATGCTTATGTAAAAATTCCTTTGTTAAAGGCAATTAAATAAATACCAATATATGCTAAAACAATAAAGGAATTGTGCATTAGGAAATTAGAGAAAAAGAAGAAGGATCCTACTACAATCTAAGTCATTGGCAAACTAGTAAGCCTCATGTCTAAACAAACCATAGTAGAGAAATATATTGATCCTGGTATCCCTATGGTTACTATATCAATAAATAATTTCTCAGTACCAAACACGTTAATAGACTTGGGAGCATCTATAAATGTAATGACAATGGAGACAATGAAAACTTTGCATTTAAACAACATTAGATCAACTTCTATAATCTTAGAACTAGCAGATAGATCTAAAGTTGTTCCTGAAGGAATATTAGAAGATATCATAGTCTCTTTGGATTCATGGGAGTATCTTGTTGACTTCCTTATCTTGCAACCAAAAAAAAATTTGGGAGGACATCCTCTAATCTTAGGTAGACCATGGTTAGCTACCGCTGATGCCTTCATAGGATGCAGATCAGGAAGCATGATTATTTCACATGGAGATGAAAGAAAACACATTGCTCTTTATTCACCTGCACAATCAACTTCTTTAGAATCAGTACTTGAAACTCAAGAAAAACAGCAAACTAAATCAGTTTTAAGTATAAATCAATTCTTTGATTTTAGAGAAGAAGAAGAGAATGAAGACTTAATGGATCTTTTCATTTCAGAACCAAGTATTTCAGAGCAGCTTAGAGAAGTCCAATATGAAGCTGCAAGTAACCTTTTGAATCAATGCTTTCAGGAAACTTGTACTATTCAAACTCTGCGGAAATCTTTTATAGACATCTTTCCTGTAAACACAATCTCCAATCCAACAATAAAAACAATTGAGGTATATCCTGGAAAACATCTAAACATTGGAAACGAATTGCAATCAGCACAAGAGCAAGAGGTAATTGCATTATTACAGAAATATTCAAAAGCTTTTGCCTGGGATTATACTGACATGCAAGGAATCCATCCTAGCACATGTATCCACCACATCTATACAGATGATCAACTTAAACCTGTAAGACAACCTCAAAGACGAATGAATCCCATGATGAAAGAAATAGTGAAAGAGGAACTGCAAAAATTGTTAAATGTTGGATTCATCTATCCTATTTCAGATAGTCAATGGGTTTCTCCACTGGTTATTGTACCAAAGAAAAATGGAAAGTGGAGGGTATGTGTGGACTATCGGGAACTAAACAAGGCTACACTAAAAGATCATTTTCCTCTACCATTCATTGATCAAGTGTTAGACTCATTAGCTGGAAAGAAATTTTTCTCCTTCTTGGATGGGTTTAGCGGATACAACCAGATAAGAATAGCAACAGAAGACCAAGACAAGACAACATTCACTTTCCCATGGGGAACCTATGCATATAATGTTTTGCCATTTGGTTTATGCAATGCACCTGCAACTTTCCAACGAGCAGTGCTTGCAATATTTGCTGATCTAATTCATGAATGTGTAGAGGTTTATATGGATGACTTCACAGTTTATGGAAACACATATAATGATTGCCTAAACAACCTTGAGAAAGTTTTGAAACGATGCATTGAAACAAATTTGTCATTAAGCAATGAGAAATGCTATATGATGTTGACAGAAGGAATAGTTCTGGGACACCATATTTCTGCTTCAGGAATTAAGGTGGATCCAGTAAAAATCCAAGTCCTAGTAAACTTAATGTCTCCTACAACATAGAAAGAGGTCAGAAGCTTCTTAGGCTATGCAGGCTATTATAGACGATTCATTGAAAACTTCAGTAAAATAGCCCAACCTCTGTTCAAACTATTAGCAAAAGATATTGAATTTCACTGGACAAATGATTGTCAAAATGCATTTCAAATTCTGAAAGAGAAATTATCAGTTGCACCCATTCTTCGTGGGCCAAACTGGTCTTTGCCATTTCATATATCAACTGATGCATCTGATATCGCGATAGGTGCCTCTCTTGGACAAAAAGAGGACTTGTTCAATTATGCAATATACTTTATAAGCAAGAATCTAACACCTGCAGAATTGAACTACACAGTCACAGAGAAAGAAATGTTAGCCATTATACATGCAGTAAACAAATTCAGGCACTATGTAACAGGATATCAAGTTTTCATTCATACAGATCATTCAGCAATCAAGTACTTGATGAATAAACCCATCACCAATGGAAGAATAACAAGATGGTTACTATTATTGCAAGAATTTAATATCACAATACAAGACCGGCCGGGCAAGGAAAATCAAGTGGCTGACTTTCTGTCCCACATACATTCACCCAACGATCCAAATCCGGTCGCAGATAACTTTCCAGATGAACACCTGTTTGCCATCACAATAAAAACACCATGGTTTGCAGATATTGAAAACTATTTATCTTCTGGAAAGTTTCCAACTCAATTCACTAAAAAGCAAAAACACAAAATTGTTAGAGAAAGCTCTAGGTATAGTTGGGTAAATGGTGATTTATTTTATACTGGTTCAGACTTGATAATTAGAAAATGTGTGCGAGAAGATGAAATATTAGACATTCTAAGAGCATGTCACGATGAACCATGTGGTGGCCATTTTGCAGATAAACGAACAACATATAAGGTGCTGCAACTGGGCTATTACTGGCCATCCATCTTCAGAGACTCTAAGAAATATGTCAAGCAATGTGACAGCTGCCAGAGAACAGGGAGACCAATCACAACATATGAGATGCCACTGAAGCCACAGGTCCTCATAGAACCATTTGAGCAATGGGCACTTGACTTTGTTGGACCTATCAATCCACCATCAAATGGAAAGAGGTACATCTTAGTATGTACAGATTATGTAACCAAATGGGCAGAGGCTAAAGCAGTGAACAGAGCAACAGAAGATACAGTGGTCACCTTTCTTTTTGAAGAAATCTTTGTCAGATATGGAGTACCTAGACAAATTGTAACAGATCAAGGAACACAGTTTACATCAAAGTTGGTACGAGATCTAACGGAGAAATACAAGATCAAACACAGGAAATCTACACCATATCATCCTCAAGCAAATGGGCAGGTTGAATCAACAAATAAAGTCCTAGAAAATATCATGACAAAAACAGTACAGATGAACAGAAAAGATTGGTCTGAAAAATTAAAAGATGCACTATGGGCCTACAGAATCACATGGAAAACTACAACTGGTTTTAGTCCATACCAGTTAGTATATGGGAAAGAGGCCTTATTGCCTATAGAGTTTCAGATACACACATACAGACTAGCAGCTGAACTAGGACTAGACTTGACAGAAGCACAACAGCAGCGGATCATGGAACTGAATCAGTTGGATGAGCATCGTCAACAAGCCATGGAACATACTACACTGGTGCAACAACAAAGAATGAAGTGGCACGACAGATATATCAAAACAAAGACATTTCGCAAGGGAGACTAGGCATTGCTTTTTGACTCCAAATTCAAAGACTTCAAAGCAAAGTTCACAACACACTGGCTAGGCCCATATGAAATTGTCGAAATCTTTGACAATGGAGTAGTCAAGACCAGGACAATCGACCAGGACTCCACCTCATTTATAGTGAATGGACATAGGCTCAAAGTTTACAATAGGCCTATCAGTAAAGAAGCATTTATGAAACAACTGATAGAAGATACAGAACTGGAACTCATGGCACACCAGGATCAGCCATCTTCCAGTCTTGTAGTTGAATAAAATAAATAAATAAATAATAATAATAACAATAATAATAAAAAAAAAAAATAAAAACATAAAAAAACATATAAAAAAAAACAAATAATTTGTTTGCAAGTGAAAACCAGGCAACTGGCACTTAGCAAACACGAATTCATAGGGGAAAACCAGGGCAACTTGGACTCTATGAATTCCTTATTCTTGTTCTATTGTTCTCAGATAATTTCAATGCAGGCACTCTCCACCAACAACTGACTTGAGGACAAGTCACATCTTCAACAAGGGGGAGACTTGCATCAGATCTTTAGCTGGAAAGCTGAAGTATAGAAGGAACTTGTATTGTCAACAGAGGGACCTGAAATAAGGAATCATTGCCGAGGGACCTGAAAGACCTGCCAATGTCAAAACAACATGTGCATATTTTGTAAGCAGTGCAGAGGGACCTGAAACAAAGAATCATTACAGAGGGACCTGACTAACAATTCAAGAACCAGAGCATGAAGAACAAGGAGCAGCAATAAAGTTTACTTTTTGATCCATCTACAACATCTGATCAATTGATTTCATCCCACTTGTACAACCATCATCCAGGGGAGTATATGTATAGTCATTTTGTGCTTGAAAATTCAAATTTTTCTTAGAAATTTTTAGTTTTTGTTAAGTTGAAATTAGTACCTGAGGATATTCATTATCATTCATATCCTATATTCCCTATACATATCCTATAACCCTTATACATCATAACCCTATTCCCTTTCATTTCCATACATATTCCCTATTTTCATTAACCCTATTACCCCTAAGTATTTTTCTTTAAGAGCTTAAAAAGACCAAACTGGGACAACTTTCAACCTGCACATACAACTCAAGCATTAGTGATGGTGATAATTTTAAATATGACCCAAGATGGTCATTTTAAAATTATAAAGATATGCTATACAATTCAAACAAAACTCATGCGCTATATGGAAATCAAAGTTATTATATACCATATCAAACTATATACCATAGTTCAAATAATGTGAATGCGCTATAGTCATATATATAACCCAAAGCGCATATGATATAAGGTTAATACATACGGTATATGAAACAATGGTGCATAACATATGGTATATGATATAAGTTATAAGTGAAGGCATATGAAAAAGGCACATATGATATATGGTGGACGGCCGCACGCAAACCATATGGCACGACTGTGCATATAAACATTGCGGCGGGGTGTTGTTAAAATGTAATTGCATACACATCATTGCAATACAAGCAATGCTTGAATATCATTGCACGCACACGACGGTGGCAATAATGGTAAACACAGCAGCAATGAATAAACGATATACCCAAAACGACAAACGGCCAGCACACAGGTACGGGTTCAACACGGTGGCATGGCAACCGGTTGTCATTGGGCAATGCACTGTGCAAGGGTTATGCGCATGCCATTCAAATGAAACGATGATTTGGCCATCCTCATGACACAGTCAGGCGACTGGTCAAACAGGACGGCCATACCAACCACGCATTGTAAACACCAATGAATAAGAAGCGCACAGTACACCCATGAAACGGTCATGAACCGACTGAGTTCTTGCGCTGTTTAAACCATATTCCTCATTGCCGAATAGCTCAGAGAGATGGTGTTTGGAGCTGCAGCCTA
The DNA here is from genome assembly GCA_031772625.1 of Pinus tabuliformis. Taxonomy (NCBI): domain Eukaryota; kingdom Viridiplantae; phylum Streptophyta; class Pinopsida; order Pinales; family Pinaceae; genus Pinus; species Pinus tabuliformis. The sequence goes on from CM062809.1 coordinate 863,790,206, forward strand.
GTGAAAAGGAGGGTGAAGTGAGTTTAGGCGAATTTAAAGAAGGAAATCATCCCGGTTTTAACGTTCAGTGATCACCGATTTTCGGGATTCAATCAGGTAATGGAATAGTTGTTTAAGCTCGGCACACAGTGGAGTAGAAATTATGAATTATCTGTTATTAATGGTTACATTACTCTGCCCTTGCCACCAGTCAATTGAACGGTTGAACAGGGATTTGGAGCGCCGGATATTCCTCAAGCGCTCATTGATAACAGGTAACGCCGAAACCACAGCATCAAATCAGTTGATTCACTGCGTAAATCTTGGCATAAACTACTAGTGAATCACGCTGCACTTAAATGAGAATGCATTGCATGGTTAACACGTTAGGGTCTGGCATTTTATGTGGAGTTTTAACGGCGTGCCGTGTTCACAACAAAATCTATGAACAGAGGAGGCACGAAATTTGACTGTTATGGCGTGTTTATGTTGCATGGCGGTGATTGTTGATTGAATTGTGCGCGCTGTTGAATGCGCACTGCGCCTTGTTTTGCTTCCACACCTTGTTTTGTTGCGCGCCATTCCATTAAACCTCAAACAACAGTCAATCCAATATATCATATGCATGAAACGACATGAGTCTTTGTTATGAACCCTTGCTGTCTGCGCGTTGTTGTTTTCGTTTGAACCGAAACAGGGGATTGAAATGTCTAAGGGCTGAACGAACCATGCCATGTGAAATTTTTGGTTGCCAAAGGGAGTTTGATTGCCGAGCCATTTAGAACTAAATGCGCTGTGTTTTTGTTTTATCATCTGTGTTTTGAGGCCGAGAGTATGTTTATAATCCTCAACCTTTCATGCTGAGGCCGAGAGCCTTTTTGCAAATTTTTATGATATAGCCAAGCGCATTTTTGTAATTTTTTTTATGATGAGGCCGCAAGCATGTTTACAATTTCCAAAATTTTGTGATACAGTCGAGAGCATTTTTGCAAATGTTTTTGATTAGGCCGAGAGCATTTTGGAAATTTTAAAAACTTTGATGATGAGGCCGAGAGCCATATGCATGCGAAACACTCCTTAGTTTTCTTGGTTGTACATACACAGTAAAACGATGGTTTGATTTTGGCAACAATATAAGGCGATGAGCATACATGGACATTGTTTGCATATGTATTTTGTTTTCAAGAACAGAGATTAGCATATTGACAGGGGTATACAGGTGTTTGCTTGCATTGAACAGGGAACTAAAACAGTGCTGTTGCAGAGAGAAGAGTAAACAGAGGTTAAGGAAATCAGAATTAAGTTGATTGAGAGGAGGAAGGTAAGCTTCTTTGCTTTCAAAATTTCATTTTGAAAACAAACAATAGTTATATTTTTATTGTCAAGATGAAATTAGTAACAGCAGAGGAATTCATTCACTGGTTTTCAGAAACAATGTCAGTCAGAGTAGAGCCAAAATTTCAGATAGAGAGCTGGGGGAAGGAAACTATAGAAAAACTTTACCAAGCAGGGATGATAAGCTTTTTACAAAAATTTGATGGCCACTCTGAACAGATAACCAGGGACTTTATAAATAACTTCAGTCAAGACCAGACACGGGTAGGAGATGTCATTATTCCTGTAACCCAGGAATATCTTTCCCAAGCTTTAGATCTACCCATGATAGGTGAGAAGTATTACAAAGGCCTGCACTTCAAGGAGAAAGCTTGGACTTTCTTTCTTGAGAAGAACCGGAAAGGGACATTTGATAGAACAAAAGGGATACCCAGGGAATGGTTCAATGAACCATGGGGTGAGTTGGTTTTGGTCATCCAGAAGTTTTTGACTTGTGATAGAGGATATAGCGTTGCCCACTTGTATCATGTCAGACTTTTGCAGCATATTAAAGGAGAGGATAGGATTAAATTGCCTTATTTCATATATAGGAGCCTTTTGAAAATGATTGAAACAGTAAAACATGAACATAGGCCTAAAGCAGGACAGATTTACCACCAAGGATTGATCAAAATCCTAGTTGAGTATCAGGTGAGGTCACAGGGCATAGTGTGGAGAGAGTTCATGTCTAAAAATCAATTCATTGAACAGGTTAATGAAGTACAGGATAAAACAGAGCAGGAAAACAGAGGATTGATGAACTCACCCTTGTATCCCAGAACAAGAGCTAAACAACAGAATAACATGGCCATGCAGGAAAATGAAACATCTGTTATGTCTATTCCTAGAAGATTTAGGAATAAAAGTCCCATTGATTTAGACAAGGAAGTAGAAACATATTCCCCAAGACAACAAGAAGAAAATGATATTGCACAAGAAGTATTTGAGAAGGATTCTTCATATGATGATGCAGCAGCAACATCACTAATGAAAACAACACAAGATTTTGAGAGAGAAATCAATTTGGGAAGAATCAGGGACTTAACTGACCAATTGGAAATTAGCAAAATCTTGGAGAAACAATTAAAAGAGGAAAACAAGGCAAATAAGAAAGATAATGCTAAATTGGTTAAGGCAAATGAAAAATTAAATGAAGAATTGGGGAGACTGAAAAGGAAAAATGATCTACTTTCTAAGCAAGCATTTAAATGGCTAAAGGAAAAGAACATGTGGCAGGCAAAGTATGAAAAACAGAAGGTCAAAGCAGCTTTGTTCAGGGAAAGACATGACACAGGTTTGGATTGTTTGGTCAGGGCAGCACAACAGGAAGCATCTACAGGTACAACATCTACTACAGAGAGAAGAAGGTCAAAGAGGAGTAAGCAAGCATGGGGACATGCTTGATGATAAGCAAGGGAGAGATGTTGGGCCTTAGTTTTGGTCTTATTTTTGCTCAAAGAAACTTACTTATCCATCTATTTTCCATCCATTTTCCCTTCATTTATCCCATTTTGATGTATATTTGATATCCATTCAGGTATTTAATTTTAATTTTTCAATTTCTAAAGTTTTTATGAAAATTTGGTTTTTTAGTGCAAAATTGGCAGATTCAGAAATTCCCGTAATAGCTCTATGGTTGATATGGTTGCAGGACACTTGGGCACAAATGGAATGCATGGATGGATAGCTTGGGAACTAGGACTAAGCCAACAATGCTTAGTTCGAACAGAACAAGCTTTATTAGGCCCATTTGGTGCTAGTCAATCATGACTAGTCATTCAGAAATCCCATAGAAATAGGGCAGTTTTGAGATTCTATAGGATTGGTCATCTTTCTTGGGATGGGAGTAATGAATTCGACTTAGATAGGTGGATGAGAATAGATGGGTTTGTTTGAGTGAATATAGATCAGTTTTTTTCATGAGACTTCTTATTTAAAGCCAAAACTTTGATGGCTTATGTATTGACTTATTACATACTTTTATGCTGTGACATCTTTGGATTGAGGAGTTAATTTGAAGACTTGTGTTATTATTATTTTTCTGTTCAATGCTATGGATGTGTGGCTGAATTTAAGCTTCTGATATCACCTCTCAAGTGTGCAAGGCAAGGGTGGAGGGGCCCCCATTCCAAGCTAAGTACATTTCCTTGTTAACTAGTTTTATTTTCTTGTAATTTGGTTATTGTAGAACTGGTTTTTCAAAGATTTATTTCAGATTGCTTTATGGTTCATGCATAGTGATTGATTTCATTAGTTAATAGCTTATTCACCACTTTATTGAGTTGGAAAAACAGGTGTTCAAGTTGAGCATCCCTTCTACTAAAATGATGAATCAGAACTAGTTTCTTTTGTTTGCATGCAAGTAGTTTCTTATTGAGATTTTGATATTGAGATGAATGAATTATGATGGAATACCTTATGTGTCTCTTAAGTTAAGAGCTTCTTTCATTAATAATTTATCCATCTTAAGCTTTTGGTTTTAATCTCTGATTCATTAAGTGGTAATTGAGGTGAAAGTGGACTTCTTGAGTCAAGAACCATTTCAATATTTTTCCTCTTTTTAAACTGATTGAATTAGAGTTATAGAATGCATTACTTTTAGCTTTTGAATAACTTATCTTTCAAGGTTTGATTACATCTGATCTTCACATATAGTGAACTTTTCTCAAAGCATAAACAACCCGGATTGATAAGAAATAATTGTGTTAATTTAGGTACACAAATTAGCTCAACAACATGTAAACCCATTTATTCTTCAATGTAGATTTTCCTGCAGGCAACCTGACTAAGTCCCAAGTCTTGTTATGCATTAAGGAGTCCATCTCTTCTTCCATGGCTAGATCCCACTTCTTCATGCTTTCAACCCGCATTGCTTCTTCATAACATTCAGGTTCACCAGAATCAGTCAACAATAAATAATATAACGAAGGAGAGTATCGTTCAAGGGGTATACTTATCCTAGTAGATCTTCTAACACTACTTTCAGGTGTTTGGGGTGCCTATTGCTGTTGTGGTGGTTGTTGTTGTTGTGGTTGTTGATTATTATTATTTTCAGTCACCTTTACTTTTTCAGTGATCTCATCAAGAACTGTGTATTCCTTGTTTTCTTTTTCCTATTTCTTTTCCTGCAACTCATTCTTATACAAGACCTTTTCATTGAATATTACATCTCTGATCCTAATGATTTTGTGATTTTCATAATCATATAAGCGATAACCAAAATCATTAAAACCATATCCAATAAAGGTACATTTCTTTGATTTTGCCTCAAGCTTTGTTCTATTTTCTTTATTAATATGGACAAAGGCCTCACAACCAAAAGGCTTTAAAAAGGATTATTTTACCTTTTTACCTGTCCATGCTTCCTCTGGAACACCACCATCCAAGGAACTTGAAGGCCCTCTGTTTATTAGATAAACATCAATATCTACAACATCTGCCCAAAGTTGTAAAGGCAATCCTGCATGCAATCGCATGCACCTTACATGCTCCATGATTGCTCTGTTCATCCTTTCTGACACACCATTTTCTTGTGGTGTTCTTGGAACTATCTTCTCTCTACGAATTACATGCTCTGAACAATACCTATCAAACTCTTTGCTGCAATATTCACCTCCATTGTCTGATTTGAGACACTTCAATTTCTTTCCTGTCTCAATCTCAACCAAAGCTTTCCATTTCTTGAAAGTATCGAATACATCAGATTTATTCTTAATACAATAAATCCAAGTTTTTCTAGTTGCATCATCAATAAAAGTAACACAATAACGAGAGCCACCGAGAGATGATACCTGAGCAGGTCCCCATAAATCTGTATGCACAAGATCTAATTTTTCGCTCTTCTTTTCTTTCCCAACTCTGAGAAATCTGACTCTCTTCTGTTTTCCATAAATGAAATTCTCACAGAAATCCAAATCAACATTCTTCAAACCCGGAAACAAATTCCTTGAGTGAAGAATCTTCATCCCCTTATCACTCATGTGTCTGAGCCTATGATGCCATAATGCTACACCTGCTCCTTTAGAAGTTAAAGCATTAACAAAGTTCGAAATACCATTTCATAAATACAATGTACCAACCTTTTTGCATTTTGCTATTACCAGGGCTCCTTTGGTGACTGTCACACGGAATAAGTCGATCTTGCGAACAAGATAGACCTTCCTAGAATCTAAATAAGACCTAATGACAAGCAAACCAACCAGACACTATCTTTCTCTAAATATGCTTTTATAAACAATGGAAAACAAGTGTTTTTAGGGCCTACCTTAGATCCAACGCAAGCTTGTGGATGCCCTCGCTCTTTCGATCCAAATGAGCTCCTTTCCGCGAATCTGCAAACACAAACAAGGCAAACGAATTAAATAGCACCTGAAAAGCCAATTGCATAAAACATATTTAACATGAAAGTCAAGGAGTCCATGAAACAAATAACATGAGATACTTGTTGAGAAAAATGAGTTTGATTGTATTAATTCAAAAGTAAAAGAACTTTACAACCTTTTCCTTGACACTGTACAAGCTCCTCCCAGGGTCCAGCAAGAAGTCTCCTCTACTTTGACAAGTTTCACTCACTCCCCAATGAAACCAAAAAGGTATGTGATCTCTCATCTTAGGCTTAACTAGGAAGTCTTGATTTCACTAGCATTTACCCTAAAAAATGTTTAGCTTCTAACCTCCCATGCAACCAGCCCAATGCCTGTATTTATAGTGCAATGGAGGGAGGTTACTAGGTCCTCCTTCAAAGGGATAAAGCCCTCCTTCAAAGGGATAGCTCCTCTCATCAAGGGATTAGCTCCTTCTCTTTTGGGATGCATGAACCACCTCATAGCGAACAATCCACGTCAAAATTCCTTCTAGAAACCTCTAGAATTAACGCAAAGTGAGTTTTTTAAGATAAAACTTGCGCCTTTTGACTTTCATAGGGGTCCGCACCTACACCGTTAGGGACAGAGCGGGTAGGTCCGCAGCTTTTGTACACAGAAGGTGCAGGACCGCAGGTGACCATGAGAGAAAGTGCGGAACTACATTGATTTTTAATGTCTTTCTCTCATTTCCAAAGCTTGATTTGAAGAGCTGAGGTCTGAGACTTGCTTAGGAGGACAGTACAAGTGATGATAGACCCATACTGACTGCAAATAATCATGGTGACGATATTTTTGTGTAACAGATTGCCCCCTAAAGTGCGAAGTCTGTAGTAGATGAGGATTTCTTATCATTTAGGAAGAGTGAAGTACTTTATCATTTCGAGGATCATCTTATGGAGATCCCGGTTGGAACCTGTAAAAACATTCAATGTAAGATATATATATGAGATCATATCATCGCTGAGGTAGGCATTCCCATACTCAGATCAAAACTGACTAGAAAAACTAACTACTACTCTGATATAGGAACGATCTTGTAAAACATTACAAGTATAGACTCATGTGGACACAGTATGGACGCAGCCATCTGTTTATGAATAGTCCATTATATAATGAATACAAAATTCCTCGCAACCTGGATTGTGGAAACTAGATCCAGGGTCTTCATTTCTACTTCCCGAAACAGTACGATTCCATCGATGCGAATGAATGTGTTGATGTCGAACATGGTAGAAACCACTTGATTACCAGTCAATGATGTAAACTGTTAACAAGTGTGAGAGAAACCACCAGTGATGTCAATGGCTCTCAAAGTACCCAGTACAATCCATGAGATGCAAATAAATGTGTTGATGTCGAACATGTCACGGAATCCTTTGATCGAAAGTCAATGATGTAAACTGTCGTCAAAGGCGAGAAACCTGCCATTGAGGCATGTAGATCCCAAGGTACTGACGATGTCTAGATCATCTTTCTAGATAATGACCTGATGTCGATAGAAAGCGATCCGTCGTAGGCAAGCCTACAACACAAAATCATAGATCAAGTTGAAGAAATTTAGTTGCAAGGACTGACTCAAGGATGGTCAAGATGGATGACAGATATTTTGCAAATGAATGGCTTATTGGCAGTGACCTCTTGAACACATAATGACACGACAGATGGCTTGGTGACAATTGACCCAAAGTTAATACCCAGAAACTGACTGAAGACTTTCAATGTGGTTTCATCAACTGTTAGGCAAAGGATTTCCCAACCTAGGTGAATGAAAGTGTCGTGTTCAAGAGTGGTTACAAAGTATGACAAACAGGCTCATTTTTCTCTCTTTTCCCCCACCATTTCTGGCAAGTACCTCTTTATTTTTGACAAGCTTGAGGAGGATAACATTTTCTTGATTATAAGCTCATCCTTTGGATGAGTCCAACTTAGTTTAAATTCGAACCCTAAGAAGGAGTAGTTCGTTCCTATTTGTAATTGAACAGGTCCTTTACTGTGAAATTTTAACGAGTCCAGTATAGGAGAAATTCGGAGTTTTTCAATTTTAGAGAGTCTGAAAAAACTTAAGAAGACTCCAGGGTTGACCTTTTTCGTAAATTTGTGTCTCCCAAGCCCAAAAAAGTATAAAATAATACTTGAGAGAACCGCTTGATCTTTTACGACCAAGGAGTACTTTTCGTCATTAGTGCCCTTGACCCGAAAAAGTAAAAAAGCGATCAATGACACGTCGTTTTATAACCAATATCGAATTTGAAACGACAAAAATCCGGCAATCTTTTCATGTTTTTTACGGTCGGAAAAGAGTTGTAAGTGGACCGTCTTTTAATTCTGTTTTAATGAGTCTAAAAGAAACACTCGACAATCTTTTCATGTTTTAGGAATCAGAAAAGAGCTTAAAGATGACTCTACATGTTTTTTCATCGAAAATGATAGATTTCGCCTGAATAATCCTTTATTCTGCACAAAAACACAAACATTACTCATACCTGTTTGAAATGGATAAAAATGTCGAAAAATACCTTTTCAAAGTGAAACATAAACAAATTTGCAATTTATTTACTCAAAAAACTTATAAAAGGGTCTTTGTCAATTCATTTTTACCATTTGAGTTTGGGTGAGAAAATAGTGCTTTTGCTCAGAAAATTTCCTGTGAAGATTGTGGAAAATCCAACCGTCGGAATCGAACGCCATCTTCTCCAGGTAATCCACATCATCCCACTCTTCATTTTTACCCGTTTAATTTTTTGTTTTAGCCATTTATTTCATTTTTGGGAGGGTTTTTAGGCACAAAACCCGTGCGCGGGGGCCCGCAGGTTTACCATTGCGGGCCTGCGGAGCCCGACTTTTTCTCCATTGGAAAAAAGCTCAGGGTCCGCACCTTCCGTGTAGACAAAGTGCGGTCCCACGCACTGTGTCTAACCCGAAGGGTGCAGTCCCCGCCACAAGGGTTTTTAGCCCAAAAATTCTCAAAAATGAACCACACAAAATATTTTCTAGCATTTTAATTTGTCTTTATGCTTGATGCAGAGAGTACATCATGCTAGATTGGCGCGAACGAGAGCATGAGGACGTGGATGCTGCCGCATGGAATCATCAGCCTTCACTTGATGCTTTGAGGGCGTGTGGATTGTACAAATTCTGGGCCATTCCTGGCATGAGGGCTCAGGTGGATTTCTTACAGTGGTTGGTTGACAGATGGAGCATACAGGACCAGTGCTTCTTCATTGGCGGCCACCAGCTCGAAATCGAGCCGGCGGACATATATTTCTTGACTGGTTTTCCTAAGAGAGGTGAAGACTTGACTCTGCACGGGACTAGGCCAGGTGGCCAATCTATCGATAGCCTCTGGCTAGAGTATTGCAATAGCCAGGCTAGAGACAAAGGGATAGACATAAAGACCATATCCCGTCCTGAGCTCATGGTGATTGCGTTCACTGTCACCAGACTTTACGGAGCTGTCGCATTACATATTGCCACCGGATCCCAGATGTGTATTGCAGTTGATTGCTTCCAAGGCACCATCTTCAATTGGTGCGATGCCGTGTTGGCCAATGTGAAAGGCCAACTGACCAGGGCCAAGAACGGACGACTAAAGACCTTTGGTTATGGGGCTTTGGTTGTGATTTTTGGCCTGGAGAGGGTTCCTATGTTGATCCCAAAGCACCTTACTGTTGGAGCTGGGCTTCCTCGAGAGCCCAAACTGATGCGATGGGTCGCAGTTATGGCCCGTCACCCAGAGGAGAGGACAGAGGTTGCTCGATTCAAACCTGAGTATTTCCAATGGTTGGAAAACCAGGTCTTTTCCATTCAGGACTTCCCTTACGCTGGGATAGATTTTCGTGGTGACCCAGACATGGTTCTTCCACTAGGAGTGCAGTGGGATGAGTCAGGTAAAATCCTTTTCAACATTTTTTCTATTTTAATTTTTTTTGTTATTTTTTCATCGTCTCAAAACTGATAGTAAAAATTTTAAATGCAGATGTGGGTCCACAGCGACCAGCCGCTCTCTGGCCTTACGAGAGGAAGCAACTAGTTGCACCTGCACCATCCCCACAGGATGAATCAGCAGAGGTTTTGGCCGAGTTGGAGGGTCATCTCGAGCGCTTGACAGGAGATATTCCTGAGACCACTATAGACGACATTCCTCGTCGACTTCAGCGCTATGTGATTGGGGTCCCGGGACCCTTTATGAGGTTCCTTTGCAAGGTGGCTCGTGCAGTGGTTTCTTATAGAGATCATCACCAGTGATAGGATGATCACCTATTGTGGGCACATGCGACATTTTTGTTTTTTGTACTTATCATTTTTGCCGATCATAAGGTGTTTTTCAACCTATGATCGAGGACGATGTATTTTTTGACACACTCCTATATATAAATCACTATTACCGGCTTATCTTGTAAATCATGTTATGGAATGGTTTTAAATTTACATGTATGATTATTGCAAATGTCTATTTAACATTCGAGAAGCAATTGCATCTGCTAATGTATTTAAAGACCTTGGAATATGCTGATATTCAATATAATCAAATTCACGTTCCAAGAGACGCACTCTCAAAAATAATCTCAATAACACTGGATTTCTAATGGCATACACTCTATTAAGCTGTAATACAACGAGTTCAGAATCTAACCTCACTATCAAACTCCGAATCCCAAATGAAATAGATTCAGATAATAACTCAATCACTACACTATATATGGCAATGTTGTTCGTTGTTTGACCGAGGCTTACCCCATGCATAGATACTAACTCGTCAGAGGGCGAATAGATAACCCAAGCTGCGGAAGAGATGTTCCGTGTACTACGACAAGCACCATTAGCAAAACCAATGTATGTTTGGAGAGGCATCGACATCTGTAATATCAAGAGTAAAACCAAGATAAGCAGGAATAATGATGAAAAACACTCTCTAAGCTAAGCACACTGTTTAAACTAAAACACACGAGCTAGAAAGAAAAAACTATCCTAACTAAATATCTCCATACCCATTCTTTTAAGCATAATACCTCTTCAAGTAAAGGCCATTTCTAGGTTTACCCAAAGAGTCCCCGTCAAAGTCTACCAATTCATAGGCCCCTTTGGCTAGCTTTCGCTTAACAACATAGGGACCATGCCAAATAGGAGCGAATTTTCCAGCGCCTAATTTATCATTAGCTTGATCATAAACTAAGACTAGATCTCCTTTCGAAAAATTTCGAGGGGTCACATTTCGATATACTGAGCTTTCATTCGTTTTGCGTGAGTCTCGATCGCCAATGCAGCATCACGTCGATTCTCATCTAATTGAGCCAAGTATAACAAACGCTTTTCCTCTTCGGAAGTGGCTGGAAGTAACTCGATGGCCATTTGCACTGACGAGATTTCGCATTCAATGGGTAACACAGCTTCCAAACCATAGACTAGTTGGAAAGGAGTGAACCCTATTGATGTTTTTACTGAAGTTTGGTATGCCCAAAGCGCTGAAAATAGCATGTTGTGCCAATTCGACCGATGAATCCCAATGATTCGTCGGATCATGATAACTAAAACTTTGTTGATGGATTCAACCAGACCATTCGCTTGTGGATAATAAGGGGTTGAACTATGGTGACGTAAACCAAGCTGGCCTGTAAGTTCGGTCATCATAACATTTCGAAAATGACGCCCATGATCAGTGATTATCACTTGTGGGACACCAAACCTAGAAATTATATGATTGAACACGAAAATTGCAGCTGTCTTGCCGTCTGCCTCAAATGTAGGCATCGCCTCGGCCCACTTAGTAAAATAATCTACCGCAAGGATGATATACGCATGCCCCCCCCGCCGAGTGAGGGTTACATGTAATAAAGTCGATACCCCATTTGGCAAAAGGACCAATGGAAATTATAGGGTGGAGAGGAGCAGGTGGAGCGCACATCTTACGATAAAAAATCTGGCAGTTGTGGCATTTTCGGACCACCGTAATACAATCTTTAAATAAAGACGGCCAGAAGTAGCCAGCGCACAATATCTTTTGGGATGTGGCAAACTCAGACATATGACCGCCACATGCTCCAGAGTGACAGTCATTTATAACCCTTTCAGCTTCTTCGTGAGTTAAGCAACGTTGAAAAACGGAACCCGCCCCACGGCGATAAAGAGTATCTCCAATAATCCTGAATTGTTGGGACTGGAATCGAATTTTTTGACGTTCTGACCTTGAAATTTCTGGCCAAAAGGATTGGGTCTGGAGATAAACGATGATATCCCCATACCACGGATCTAAAGTGCTGATTAGAAACAAGGATTCGTCCGCAATGGGCTCCTCCGCCACAGTTTCCGTGTCAGCACGCGGGAAGTCACACATTAACTCCGCAAAAACTAAAGATTTCTTAGACTTAGATTTCTCAAATTCCAAGTCGAAATCCTGCAGGATAACGATCCATTTAGAGTACTTGCCCCCTAGCAATTGCTTAGTCAAAATGTAGATCATAGGGTTGCAATCCGAAATTACCGTAGTTTTACGTAGTAAAATGTAGTGACGAAAAAGCTGGACAGCTTGCACGGCTGCCAATGCCAATTTCTCCACATGTGATTATTTTAGCTCAGTTGGATTTAAAATTTGACTAAGATAATATATCACATGTTCCGTTCCAAATTCATCTTCCTGAACTAAGACCATTCCAATGGTGGAATGAGAGGCGGCGAGATACAAGAAGTAATCCTGGTTGTAGTTGGGAGGATGTAACAATGGTGCATGGGTCAACGCGTGTTTGAGTGCATCAAAAGATTTCTGAGCTATCTCATCCCAATAGAATGGAGTATTCTGCTTCAACAACCGGGTAAAACCCTTTGTAACCTCGGCGTAGTTAGGAATGAATCGTCGTAAAAATTTTGCTTTTCCCTGCAAACTTTGGAGTTGGCGAAGACTCGAAGGAGGAGGCAATTGGATGATAGCTTCGACCTTCGAGGGATCAACGCGAATGTCGGCTTTCGAAACTACAAACGCCAGCAATCGACCCATTTCTATACAGAAGACACATTTGTGTGGGTTCAACCGAATACGATAATGACTACACCTCATAAAGATTGCTCGTAAATGAACGAGGTGATCAGCTCGACATAATGAATGAGCAGGCAAGTCATCGAGATAGGGTTGCACAATGTGCTTGATGTCATGAAACGCATAAGACATCGCCCTTTGAAAAGTTTCTCCGACGTTCTTAAGCCCAAAAGGTAACTTGCAATAAGCAAATGTCCCCCATGGACAAATGAAATCCGTTTTTGGTTGATCGGCAGGTAGAATATTGATTTGATTGTATCCGGAAAAACCGTCATTGAAGGAGAATATTTCGCTGCCGGCACAATCATCAATGATTTGATCGATATAGGGAGTTGGGTAATTGTCCTTTGGACAGGCTAGATTAATGTCCCTATAATCGATGCATATTCTTATTGTTCCCTGCTTTTTGTTAACTGGAACAATATTCGATACCCAATCCGTTAGCGGGATCGGATAAATGAAACCTGCTTTCAATAATTTTTCAACTTCTGCTTTAATTGCAGCAGCTTTTCTTGGGTGAATCTGACGCAAACGTTGCCGGACGGGTTTAGCGTCCGTGTAAGTCTTGATCTCATGAACAACAATCGCGGGATCAATTCCTGGCATTTCCTCATAGGACCAGGCAAACACATCGCAGAATTCTTGAAATAGGGCCTTTTATAATTGAATTTCGTCATCTGTACAAGAGGCACCTATATGAATGTTCTCAACAATTCCGGGATTAACCGAAATGTCAATAGGAATAGTTCGAGAAATGTTTCCCAAATTTAACTCTGAATCGGGATGTTTCATTGGATTCTGAGGTTCCTTGACATATTCAGTTGTAAAAATTGATGAGAAATCATTTTCAAAACGATCATCCTCAGGTAAAAACGAAGATCTGTGATGGAGATCTTCCCATGGTAAATCATCTACACATAGGATTTCACGAATTTTCTCATCAGAGTGAACAAGTTCAGAAAACGTAGTTAAATCCGAGGTTGATGTGAAAAGTGATTCCTCACGGGCCACATTCGTTAAGTCATTTTTGGTTGAAAATGGGTCGGCAAAAGACTGCACGGCGTCATAGGCAATTTCATATGGACTCAAAGGCATGGCATTACCAAATGAGTCTATCTCAGATTCAGAAGGAATGATCCAAGGATCATCATAAACAATGGTGTCTAATGTAATCATATGAATAGTTGCAAATGAAGATGATGCGTTGATTGGAGGAAAAGGAAAAGTTCCCAGTAAACCGGCATCTTTAACTAATCCTACTCCAACATCCTTATATGGGATAGTCGTTTTACCGACATGCTGAATACTCTCCGAAGAGGCTGGATCGGATGAAAAGTAAGCCAGCTGGTCTATCGTTATGATCTTCCCATTGTGTGGAAACTTTATTACTCGAAAGACCGATGAAACGACCATTGTCATAGCGTAAGACCAGCTTCGACCCAAGAGAAGGTTGTAATCTAGATGGGCATCAACCACCTCCACATCTAGACTAACGGTTTTTCCTTCAACCCCTATAGGCAAATCCTGTAGAATGTCAAAAGGATGAAACCCATGACCATCAAAGGCCTTTAGAATCGTCGGGGATTGATTTAGCGAAGGAGAACCAAGCGATCTCCAACACTGTATCGACATAATACACGTTGAGGCTCCCTCATCAATTACAGTCCGATGAATAAGCCTGTTTTTGACTATCACTGGAATCTGGAAATCCATTTGATGAGGAAAACGCAGTGTACTATTTTCTAGATCGAAGATTATTAGGTTCAGGTCCTGCACATCAACAGCTCCTATAGCCAACAAAAGTAATTTACGTTGTGCTAGACATGATTGCAGCACTTCCAAAGCCGACATTGCTGAGGGTGAAACAACTAAATCCTCAACAATGTTATAATTATGAGCCGCTCTCGCATGTGGATTGAAAGCTGACTTTCGAAGTATACCCTTGGCAGGCGGTTTGATTACCAAGTCTGGATTAGGTTTCTTGATCTGTAGTGGATCGGAACCGGGAGCTGAGGTTGATGGATTAGAATGAGAAGATTCTGCTTCTTTACCATCAACAGGACTTTTACTACCATAATCTTGCAATCGAGTGGCAATCCTAACATGGGACATCATCAGTATGGGTTCTTCATTGGAATTTGAGGATGAACCTATCATCTTACTGTCTTGAGCCGGAAAAGGATCCTTCAAAACAACAGGAGTTTGGGAACCCTTGACAATCTTCGCAACCTCTGCACGATGAGGGCAGTCTCTTGTAAAATGTTCATCGTCACAAATGAGACAAGGATAACGAGGTTTGCGCTTTTCATCATTGGATTCCGCCTTTTCAGGTTTCTCCTTTGAACTTTTGTCCGTTTTATTCTTCTTCTTTCCTTTCTTCTTCCCACCGGATTTTGATTTGGCTGTAGATGACTCTACAACGTGAATATCGGCGGAAATCTCTGCAGAAGAATCTCCTGTTGGGGAATCAGGAAAGGTTATGATAGGGGAAGAATTCTTGGAAGACTTCTTCTTACTTTTAGTGTTAACCGTGCCAATCATACCATCGGCGGCATGAGATCCCGAAGGAGCTGTAGTGATTTGATTTTGCTTGGGAAGATCGGGGATTTTTTCGTGTAACGTACCTGACTGAGTATAGACCAAGTCAAGGTACTGTGCTTGAGCAATTACTTGCTCCTCAGTAACAACTCCGGCTTTAGCAACATCTTCAGTGATCTTTGGCAACAGAGATTTTACAAACCACTAAGCCAAGATTTGATCCGGAATAAATACATTCACTAAACGTCGTCGACGTCTCCACTCATGAATATGATCTGAAATGTAAGTGGATGTCGATTGTTTTAGCGAAGTTAAAAATTCCGTGCCATTGTCGTATCGGACTGGCAACTGAAAATGAGTAAAAAACGAGGTAGCTAACTGACTAAAATTATAAAAAGTGCCTCGCGGTAACTCAATGTACCACTTGGCCATGAGACCAATTAGAGTGCGCTGGAAAAGTCTAAGATGGATTGAATCATCTGTGATGGAGTTAGATGCACACCAGAGGTGATAAGTCATCACATGGTTCGACGGGTCCTCTCCTGATTTACCTTCGAACTTGGGAATGTCACTGGGAAACTTATTTGGCATTGGCGGCCAAAACGGAAGATAATTAATGGGATCGTTCGTTAGGCGCGACAAGTCAGGTAAGTCCAAAGTTGCGATAAACGGTAATTGCCGATTAGGATCCCTAAAACTCTGGGTCATGAGACCAGCCCCAGGAGGAGGATATCCAGGATAACTAGGAATAGGAATCGCGTTTGGGATATTGTATCCTCCCAGAAAACCAAGATTAACCGGACCGTACTAGGGTTGTTGAGGTTGTTGATAAGTGTACCCAGGATACGGTTGATACTGATAGACTGGCTGCTGCACAGCAGGACCGAATTGGTACTGTCCCTGGTACGGTTGATAAGTGTAATGTGGTTGACTTGTGACAACCGTACTTAAACGAGGTTGTCCTACAGGCATCTGAACCGAAGTTTGAATTGTAGATCCAGACGGTGGTAAAGATGTCTGAGGAGTAGATACAGGAACAGTAGAAACCGGAGCTGTCGATACTCCAGAAGTAGGTGGGGTAGATTGAATAGATGTTGCGGCAGTTGTAGCAGTCGTTTGAGGCAGAGTACGAGGTGTACTAGGCCCAGGCTGAGAAACTACCGAAGGTACAAAAGTTTGAATGTTAGACTGGACTGGTTGCTGGGATGTACCAGAAACTAAGGGTTGTCTAGTTTGAGATGACAACTGTAGACTTGGCTGCAACACCTGTTGGGTTTGCAATGGATCCCACACTATATTCATTCCGGGGCACTGACCCATAACAGGTTGAGAATACTGAGAAACATAACCGGGTTGAGGGTAGGATTGAAAATTGAAAGGTACATTTCTGGTTCCTTGAACATACGTTTGACCTTGGGGTGGTTGGAAACCTTGGTTCGAGTATTGACCTTGGGGTTGATACCCTTGAGGCACATACTGATACTGGGGTTGACCTTGAGGTATAAATTGATACTGGGGTTGACCTTGGGGTACATATTGAGTCTGGGGTTGACCTTGAGGAACGTACTGTCCCGTAGGTATGTACTATCCTTGAGGTTGCCCCCCAGGCGTTAATTGAGGCTGCCCCCCAGGCGGTAACTGACCACCTTGAGGTTGAGGATTGGGAATAGAACCTGACATCATGAGAATGTCTTCTACGCTCAATGGCTTAGTACCATTGTTTCTAGTTAATAACCCTTACTCAATGGGTTGAGGAGATGCTCCCGAAAAAGTACCAGAAAGTGACTGATACCCGGAGGGAACATAAGGACCGCCGTACAAAAAAGATTCGGGCGATTGGGTAAACATGGATGACTGTCCTGCCATATTGACAGGAGTATAAAAACCTCTAGGTGTTGGATGATAAGGAGCACGAGGTGGTGAAAAACTTAACCCTGGGTTTTCTAGAAAATTAGTCAAAGAAAGATACCAAGAACTACTCCTAGGAGGACTGTAAAAAATTGATTCACGCTCCCTTAGTTCAATAACAGGTTGATTTTCAGGGATAGGGATGCCTACTTCTTCTTCCAGAGCAGGTTCTTCAATAGCAATAAGTCCAGAAGGAAGATCTTGGGTGATTACTCTTTCTACCCTAGGTGAACCAGGACCACTAGAAGTTGGAGAAACAAACCCCAATGTTGGAGTAGCAGCAAATTCACTTTCAGGCTCGGATATTTCAGGTTCCTCACCTATATCACTAGTAGATGAAAAGCTACCAGCAATTTTGGAAACAGACACTGACTATGGATTATACTCTGCTACTAACAGTTGAAAATCAGGATGTACTATCAAAGAAGGTTCTCCTTCCTCAGGTGACCCAACTCTACTGTCTCTAGGAGTTACGAGGACTTTCAAGCCTTCGAGCTGGCTCGGTACTTCCTCAGGAGGTTGGCACCGAAGTCTACGGGACTTCCTCAGTAACTCAGCCACGTTTACAAACTCAGGAGACTGGCCCCGAAGTCTACGGGACTGTCTTGGTAATTCAGCCACAGTTAAAGACTTTTAACTACTTCACACGCAAACAAAGTAAAATCTCAATGAAAAGCACCTAAAGTCTCTAAAGAACCAAACAAATTTGAATCACATGCCTAAAGAATCTAGGAGATCAAACACACACAAACAGTAACTTTCCATACCGAAAACACTAGTTGGTGATGAAATCCAACGTCGCAGAGTTCAATACAGAAATGGCAGTTGGAACAGTTACCCCGGCAACCTGCTTAAGCAATAGACTGGCACAAGTTCCTCCACTTAACCGTCTCGAGTGAAATGAACCCCCCAGAAAATCCAAGTGAGTCTAGCCGACGTCTGCTCCAGGTACAGTGGGATCTTCCCACCACTGTCACCTCAGGAAGAGTCCAAAAGAATATGGCCACTAAGGTTACCAACTGAGACAAATACACCTGGGGGAACAGTCTACGATCCGATACGCACGCAAGGGCAGAGTAGCAAGCTCAATCCGCTTGAAGGCTCCTTGACATAATCCAAGGTTTACCAACAAGTGACCCCAGGCTCCTCGACAATGGTTAATCTGAGGTTTATCATTTTTAATACGTGAATATCTGGCGTCGTTCCCAATGAGGAAGGATTGATTCCCACACTGGTTCGAACACGATCTCATGCTTCTCCTTTAAGAGGAGCTTTCCCAGAGCATAAATGCAACAATTGGATTTCTTCCCTACCACAAGATACAACTACTTGTTTGTTTTTACTGTCTTGGAGAGTTAATTACTCTCCTACTCCAAGACACTAGCCTAAGCTAAGTTGGTGTATCAGAGCCCTAGAAATAAAAATGTTACTAGGTGAATTTTACTTTAAGCGTTAATTTTAGTGGTTTTTGTTTAAGTCCAAAGGTGCGGAGATGAAACTCGTGGTATGAAGACTCGACTCAAAATCACTAAAAATGCACCTAAGATGATCTAAACAATCTTTTTCTCTTCGATGAACTTATAAACTAAGAAAGAGTTTGAGAATGCAAATACTTTGTAAACACAAATCTTTCTCAATTAAACAAATTAAAAGAAGAGCTTTTTCCTTTCCAAAGCACTCAAAACGAGACAAATAGTTATTTCACAAAAATTTCCCTTTTCGTTTCAAAGCACTCAAACACTACAAAACAAACTTTTTTCAAAATAGATTTTTATATTTTTTAATAAAACACTCAAAACTATGAAAATGACTAACTTTGAGATCTACAAACTATAAAAACCTATTTGAAGTCAAAGCCTACTAAAAGTCTTTTTTAAGGATGTTTTACTAAGCTAGATGTAAGCTAAGGACCAATTTATGCAGAATCACAAATAAGTCAAGAACAACCAATTTTGTTTTCTTTTTGAAAATGAAAATCCAAACTTTCAAACACAAGCTTTTCGAAGTTTTGTAAAGAGAAAACTCAAAGCAGATTCCTCAAACAAGGGGAGATTTCATAAATGGTCAGACTCATAAGAAGGCTGGTATACACTAAGGTGATCTGAAGTCCCTACAGCTTCTAAGCTCAGAGCCACTACACAACCAAAATGAAAAACAAACCCAACAAGCAAAACTCCTAGGAATTTCACCTAAAACCCTAACACTAATGAAATCAATCCAAGGAAAGCTTCTGACAAGTTATATGCAGGTCTGGGTAGTGGATAACAATTTCTAAACACAAACTAAGCTGACTAAAAGAGGAAATCTTAGGGTTTTCAAAATTTTGACAGGGTCCAGAGGCCCACAGTTGGCACAGGTGCGGTCCCGCTCTGTGCTAAAAGCCAAGCTGCGGGTAGGTACGCACTATGTCAAACGGCTAGGGTGCGGTCCTCTCCCAAAGATATGAAAAACAAAAAATAACCCTGGATCTACAGACTCTACCCAATTTTACACACAACAAGCCAAAAACAGAAACAAAAATAGAGTTTCTCAGGTCAAAGTAAAAACAAGGAAAACAATCAAGTCCCCAGCGGAGTCGCCATTTTGTCACATGGAATAATTCGATCTTGCGGACAAGATAGACCTTCCTAGAATCTAAAGAAGACCTAATGACAAGCAAACCAACCAGACACTATCTTTCTCTAAATATGCTTTTATAAACAATGGAAAACAAGTGTTTTTAGGGCCTACCTTAGATGCAACGCAAGCTTGTGGATGCCCTCGTTCTTTCGATCCAAATGAGCTCCTTTCCGCGAATCTGCAAACACAAACAAGGCAAACGAATTAAATAGCACCTGAAAAGCCAATTGCATAAAACATATTTAACATGAAAGTCAAGGAGTCCATGAAACAAATAACATGAGATACTTGTTGAGAAAAATGAGTTTGATTGTATTAATTCAAAAGTAGAAGAACTTTACAACCTTTTCCTTGACATTGTACAAGCTCCTCCCAGGGTCCAGCAAGAAGTCTCCTCTACTTTGACAAGTTTCACTCACTCCCCAATGAAACCAAAAAGGTATGTGATCTCTCCTCTTAGGCTTAACTAGGAAGTCTTGATTTCACCAGCATTTACCCTAAAAAATGTTCAACTTCTAACCTCCCCTGCAACCAGCCCAATGCCTGTATTTATAGTGCAATGGAGGGAGGTTACTAGGTCCTCCTTCAAAGGGATAAAGCCCTCCTTCAAAGGGATAGCTCCTCTCATCAAGGGATTAGCTCCTTCTCTTTTGGGATGCATGAACCACCTCAGAGCGAACAATCCACGTCAAAATTCCTTCTAGAAACCTCTAGAATTAACCCAAAGTGAGTTTTATAAGATAAAACTTGTGCCTTTTGACTTTCATAGGGGTCCGCACCTACACCGTTAGGGACAGAGTGGTAGGTCCACAGCTTTTGTACACAGAAGGTGCGGGACCGCAGGTGACCATGAGAGAAAGTGCGGAACTAGAGTTACATTGATTTTTAATGTCTTTCTCTCATTTCCAAAGCTTGATTTGAAGAGCTGAGGTCTGAGACTTGCTTAGGAGGACAGTACAAGTGATGATAGACCCATACTGACTGCAAATAATCATGGTGACGATATTTTTGTGTAACAGTGACCTTCCAAGCTTTATCTGTGAAAGTTGTCACACAACCTTCACTGCCTAACTACCTTGTTGAAATCAGATTTTTCTTCAGATTTGGAACATGCCTTACCTCCTTTAGTAGCCATTAGTTTCCATTCTGCTGTTTTACAAGAACCTTACCCATTCCAACAATTTTACAGGGTTTATCATCACCCAAATGGACTTGTCCAAAATCTCCTTGAACATAGTCATGAAAATATTTCTTATCAGGTGTGGCATGGAATGAGGCCCCTGAATCTACCACCCAGGAATCAATAATATTTTCAAAAGAAAGAATCAAAGCATCTTGTAACACCTCACCTATCACATTTGCTTCATGATTGTTTTCTTGTTGTGCATATCCTTATTTTCCCTTCTGAGATCTACAGTCTTTCTTTAGGTGTCCTTTCTTTCCACATTTCCAGCACACTATCCCCGATCTGGACTTGGATTGCCTTTCCTTGATTTACTATGATATCCTGAGCTCTTTCCTCTTTCCATTTTTCTTCCCCTAGACTCTGCACTTAAATCATTACCCAATGTCTCACCAGAGCTTTTCCGTCGCATTTCCTCTCTAAGGATAGCATTAACAACATCATCAAACTTTAAAGTACTAGATCTAGAAACAGAGTTACTAATGGCCATTACTAAACCATTCCAACTTTCTGGCAATGAGCACAAGAATAAAAAAGCTCTAACTTCATCATCAAATTACCCCTACAGAACTTAACTGACTTGTAATAGTATTAAAATCATTTAAATGGTTTGCAACAGATCCACCTTCCGACATCTTCATATTAAATAATCGTTTCATAAGAAATACCTTGTTTGAGGCCAAGGATTTTTCATATAGTTTCGCCAACACCTTAATCAAACCCTTTGTCATTGTTTCCTTTGAAATGTTGAAGGCGACTGACGCTGCGAGGCACAACCATACTATTCCGAGTGCCTTTCCATCGAGAAGGTTCCATTCTTCATCTATCATACCCGTCGGCATCTTTGTTTTTCCGCCCAATGATAGGTACAAATATTTCTGATACAAATAATCTTCCATTTGCATCTTCCACAGCGAGAAGTTCTGGCCGTTAAATTTCTCGACCCTAAACTTACCATCTTCTGCCATTGCTCCTACTCGAACGAGGAACCCTTCTTTCCTGCGAGTTTATCAGCCAAATAGACCTTCGGCTCTAATACCAGTTGTTAGAAAATTATATATTACAGAGCAATGGAACACCTAGAATATTACATAAATATAAACATAGAAAATGCATAAAACCAGAGAGACAAAGATATACGTGGTTCACCCAGTTTAGGCTACGTCCACCCTGAACAGCCAGTCCTTCCTTTCTATTATCCTGCAAAATGAAGAGACACAACCTACAGCAGATCCGTTGTAATATCCTTTGTTTTCTCTCATAGTCTCACCTCTCCTTTTATCGCTGGGAGAATACACATCTATTACACAGCCTCAATACAATGCCCTCATACAAAGAGAGGGGTTTCCTTCTAGGGCAAAAAACCCTAAACTAAACATAAGTTCTACCATCAAATCATCCATCTAACGAACAGCCTAGATTGATTAGAAATTAATGTACTTTTACAAGGAAATTTTACATCTGTTTTTAGCTTTGGGGGCGCTGCCCCCGAAACCCCTACTGGGGGGCAGCAGCCCCCCCGAACCCCCGCGGGGGGGACAAGTTCCGCCCACACCCCCCCACGTGGAGGGGTGTACAAACTTCCTGGGGTATACATCCAGCTGAAACAAAGACCTCTAAATAATCATACTCCACACCCAACAAGTTTCCTAGCCATGAGGTCCATGGTAGAGGAAATGTATAAGGACTTTAGGAAACATAAATATGAGGATTCATCAGGCTCGAAACAAGATAAAGGAGAAGAAGAATCTCTCCTCCATGACCACTCAAAAGGCAAAGGGAAATAAGAAAGCTTTCTCACACCTCCTAATAGCCCTGAACATAAAGAGAAGGCATCTTTGATTAAATTAGATGTTAAATTTGATTTACCAATATATGATGGAGAGCTGAATGCGGAGAAGCTGGATAATTGGATCAGACAAATTGATGTGTATTGCGAAGTGTAGAGTATCGACTCAGACAAGAGTAAGATTCAGCTGGCCAGCCTACGCCTTGGAGGCACTGCTTTGGTATGGTGGGAAGTTAGGACACAAGCTGACATGAAGAAACATGGTAAGATTCTTTCTGTCTGGAGTGAATTTGTTTCTACAATAAAAAAGCAGTTCTATCCACTAGCTTACATGCAGCGAGCCATGATGAGCTGGAAAACTCTTCACTAATTGAAAGGGAAAAATGTACAGGGTTACACTCAAGAATTTAGGAAGAGATCTTTGATTCTAGGAATTTCATTAGACTCACCTGAGACTCTGTTGAAGTACATAGGGGGTCTACACAGCTACATGAGGCACACTATCCTCATGTTTAATCCCACTAGTATAGATGAGGTATTTGTTCAAGCTACGCATCTAAAAGCTAGAGGAAAGAATTAGAACCCAAAAGTTGGAGGATCATCCAAGCCCATTGCAAGCAAGAATAAGGAGAAAATAAAACAGAGATGGAAAGAGAGGAAGGCAAACACTACACCAAAAAGTAAGACTTCATGCACTCACTGTAAAAGGGATGGGCATGATGATGAGCACTGTTGGATTCTGCATCTGGAGCTGAGATCTAAGAAGTTCAAGGGCAAGAAGAAGAAGACTGCTGCAGCTATTCAGAAAGATTTGGGGTCAGACTCATGAGATGAAACAACCATTGCAGCCACAGGTATAAGAGGTAAAAATTCTGAAGCATCTACTAGTAATTCTGCACAATCTATTAATGATGAAGAAAATGAGAGAAAAAGACATGAGCTTTTCCATATTCGAGTTATTTCCAAGCATCCAAAGATTGATACTTTGTTTGATAGTGGCTCACAAGTAAATTTAATTTCTGAAGCAATTGTAACGAAGTTGGGATTACTGACTACACCTCACAAGAAACCATACCCATTAGGTTGGTTAAGTGATAAAGAACAACTACAAGTGACTAGACAATGTAAACTTAAGTTTTCTTTTGGGTTAGCATTTGTAGATGAGGTTGAGTTAGATATAATTCCTCTAGATATATGTGGAATTGTTTTAGGAAGTCCTTACTTGTATAATAGAAAGACTATTTTCTATAGAGCTGAGAACAAGTATCTACTCGTTAAAGATGGAATTGAATACTTTGTAAGAGCTCATAAGCTCAAGAATAATTATACTCTCATAAACTCAGGGCAGATGAAACGAATTGTAAATTCATGCAAACAATTTTTACTAATGGTTGTAAAGGAAAAGAAACCTGATAAAACCAATGTATTTGAGGGCTGTGATGCTAAAAAGAAAGCTTATTTAGAAAAAGTTGTTTCAGAATATGATATCTTGTTTCAAGAACATAAACGTCTACCACCCAAAAAGGAAATAGTGCATGATATTAATTTGCAGCAAGATGCTCCATTTCCTAACATCGGGATGTACAAGTTTTCCGCTTTAGAGAATGCAGAAATCAAGAAGCAGGTGCAGGAGTTGCTCGAGAAGGGGTTCATCAGACCTAGCACATCACCGTGTGGGTCACCAATTGCTTTGGTGAGAAATAAAGATGGCTCGTGGAGAATGTGCATTGATTACCGAGCACTGAATAAGATAACGATAAAAAATCGTTATCCCCTTCCTCGCATAGATGATATACTAGATCAGTTAAAGGAAGTTGTTTATTTTTCCAAGTTAGACTTGCATAGTGGATATCATCAGGTCAGAGTTGCAGAACAAGATGCATGGAAGACTGCTTTCAAAACAAAGCAGGGATTGTATGAGTGGCTGGTTATGCCTTTTGGCTTAACTAATGCTCCTGCTACTTTCATGAGAACAATGAATGATGTACTCAGACCTTTTCTTGATGATTTTATTATTGTATATTTGGATGAAATTCTTATATTTAGCAAAACGTGGGAAGAACATTTGAAGCATGTTAAGCAGACATTAGATGTTTTGAAAAGAGAAAAACTTTATGTTAAACTCTCAAAATGTGAATTTGGCAAAACATCTTTGAATTATTTGGGACATATAGTAGGGGGTGGTGAATTGAAGATAGATCCCTCTAAAGTTGCAGTCATTATAAACTAGCCTAAACCCAAATCTGCTACAGAAGTGAGAAGCTTCTTAGGAGCAGCACAATATTGGAGAAAGTTCATTTCTAACTTTCCCTTAATTGCAGCTCCCTTACATGCTTTGAAAAGATTGAACAAGATGTTTCAGTGGGAAGGCAAACAACAAAAAGCCTTCAACACCTTGAAAGAAAAGATTAGTACAACACTAGTACTAGCACTGCTAGATCTTCAAAGATCATTTGAGATCCAAATAGATGCTAGTGACTATGCCATGGGAGCAGTGTTGATATAGCACGATAAACCCATATGTTATCATTCTGAGACATTTAATTCTGCAGTAATTAACTATCCAACATATGATAAAGAATTGTATGCATTAGTACAGAGTGTGAAAAAGTGGAAACATTACTTAATGGGCAAAGAGACAGTCATACATATTGATCATCAACCACTTCAATATCTACACTCCCAATCTAAGTTGCAACAATCAAGACACTATAGGTGGATGGGTTTTCTACAACAATTTCATTTAGTCATCAGATATAAAAAGGGCATACACAATAAAGCTGCAGATATGTTGTCTAGATCTATTATAAATGCATCCACTATACTGCATGAGAGCTACATTGAACAATATGATCAAGATAAAGATTTCAAAGATGTATATGCAACTTGAAGTCAAGGAAAACGAGTAGAAGAATTGGATTATCACATTAAGGACCAACTCTTGTATCATTGTGGGAAGCTATGCATTCCGCAAACTGAAAGAGTAAAGATAATTCGGGAAGCACACACTTCTCTAATATCAGTTCACTTTGGGGTAAGTAAAACGGTTGCACAACTGCAAAGATTTTGTTATTGGCCAAAAATGAATGAGACAGTTTGTAGATATGTAAGAAGGTGTACCATGTGTGCTAAAAGCAAGCCCAGCAATAAAAAACTAGGCTTGTACACTCCACTACCAGTTCCTTCTCATCCTTGGGAAAGTATTTCCATGGACTTTGTTGGAGGACTGCCTAAATCTAGGAAAGGTCGTGACTATTTATATGTTGTTGTGGATAGGTTCAGTAAAATGTGTATTTTTATACCTTGTAATAAATAGATTACAACTGAAAAAACTGCAAAGTTTTTCTTTCAGCATGTATGGGTTCATTTTGGATTACCCACTTCCATTGTATCTGATCAAGACACCTGATTTGTTGGGAAGTTTTGGTCGAGTATGTGGGAACTGATTGTTGGAAATAATACTGAGAGGGGGGGGTGAATCAGTATTATCAGATCAATAAAACCTTTTCAATGCTCAGAAACATATACGCTACTTCAGTTAAGTGAACCAGCGTGTACACGCTACTGTGTCTAAAGAAACCAGCGTATAACCATAAATCTTATAATTCAGTCAGTTTATCTTCAGTTAAATGCATTAGGACATTATTCACCATATTAAGAGTAAACAGATGCAGTATAACAGAACAAATCATCACACAAAAGCCACACACATGAACACCATGATATAAGGTGGAAACCCATTGTGGGTGAAAACCACCTGCTGCAAGTCGTCTCTATCTTTCTTTAATAAGAACTTCAGTTTACAATCTTTTGTACTGGTGCAGCCTTATACCAGTACGCAGGCTACAACCTGCAGAAGGCTTCAACCTTCTCTCGTTCTCCAAACTTCCTTGGAAGGGAGCTCCAACCCCCTTTGCTCTTGTACTAGCTAAGATACTAGTACGTAGGTGCAGGCCTACAATCTTCTTTCCTTCAGGTACCACTTTTCATACATTTTCAGAATGGATATTCCTTAAGCACAGCATTACAATCTGAAGACCACAATTCATTCAACTTTCACAACAGATCATTGAAGCACAAAATAACCAATACTAGCATCATCAATCTTTGAATCACTGAACCACTGAAACCCTGTCAACACCAGTCACCAGAACACAGAGCAGACTACAGAACTCTGTAATAACAGTCAGACCCAGCTGCCACCCAAAAATCAAGCTCCAAAAGATATACGCTACTTCAATGAAGGCAACCCGCGTATACACGCGGTTTTACCGAAGACAACCTGCGTACAAATCTAAAAATAATTTTTCATAACTTGCAGCTGTACCAGATATCTGTTATACCCAGAACATAACATTGCGTCAGTATGTAGATCTAGAAATACGCATAATCAACCATATAAAGATAGTTCATTTCAAACCATTTGATCCCGATCTCTCCTTAGATCTTGTTCTCCATCAACCGATGAGATCTCTCCTTAGCTCAGATCAAGCAATACATCATCAACCAATAACCTGCATACTGGATCTAATACTTCATCAGGTATTCAAGCCTTTTCAGATACCTTTGCCTAATGATCTTCTTCTCCTTATATAGTCTTAGGCCTTGCTCAATACCTCGGGCCAAAACCATAGTAACACAATACCATCAACTTCAAAACTAGGGATCAACACGTCCGTCGAGACACCATGGTCCAAAACTATAGGCACAACTTCCAAGGAATAACCGCCATGGACCAAAGATAAGTTTTCCACATACACGCTCTTTTACTGAACCCAACCTGCGTGTACACGCAACTTGGTATATAGCGAACCTGCGTATACGCGACTTGGTATATAGTGAACCTGCTTGTATACGCGACTTGGTATATAGTGAACCAGCGTGTATATATTTTTCTTCATACTTGTAGACTGATCATCAATTCCTTGCTGCTATCCTTCTGCACTATGATTTGTTATCAGTGTGATTTGCCATCAAGGACAACACTTGTCTCATAATGCCAACAATCTCCCCCTTTGGACTTGATGGCAACAACACCAAATCAAATCACTCTCCCCCTTTGTCATCAAGGGCAAAGGGCTGTGCTCCCCCTGAGTACATGCTGATATCTTTGCTTGGCTGTGCTGAAACATGCTCCCTCTGACTGTAGGCAAGATCTGCAAGATGTTCTTCAAAAGAACCAAGACTTATACACCATAAGGGACCTTCCTATCACCAAAAGACTCAATACATACATCCATACTCCCAACCAAGAGGGGATACATTAGAACCAACCAATTATATTACATCATTCATCCCAAGCATAGTGGGGAAACCAACATAGGTCGTTACATGACCTTGACACCATAAAAGAGATATCACAGAAGAGATACATGACATAGAGACAACAAATCTAGACCAAGACTTATGAAAGTCACAAGCAGCATCTGATACACATATTTTAGATCAGCAACCAAGATTTCCTTCTGAGCTCCTTCTCCTGAAACCAACAACAGTTGTGTACTAGAACCAAAAGCATCTAAATGCCAACAATGCTTTATGAGACTTTAAGCTGCTCCCCCTGAACCTGTGCCTGCTGCAGCCCCTGCAACTATGCCTGAAGAATTCTGGCATACCCATCTCAGACCTTCTCCAACCGGAGTCTGCCCTTGCTGTTCAGAATTCCATATACGTGACTTCTCCTGCATAAAATAGCGTATGCACGCGGATATGCTTTCTGCAACATGCGTACACCATACACGCGACTTTCCCAGCATAAATCGGCGTATATACGCAGATATCCCTTACGTAACTTGCGTATTCCAACTTTTCTGTAGAACAGACAAGCTTCAACAGCAGGATGAAGCATCAACTACTCCCAGCTTTTGTCTGAGATATTCAAAAGTTTCCCTGGGCAGTGGTTTTGTGAGAATATCAGCAACTTGTTCCTTAGAAGGAACATACTCCAGCTTGACCTTCTGCTCAAGCACTCATTCCCGAAGAAAATGGTACTTGATTGGTATGTGCTTGGTCTTTGAGTGCATGACTGGATTCTTTGAAATGCTGATTGCACTTGTATTATCACATAAGATAGAGACTAGTGGAGTGCAAGTGATTTGAAAATCTTGCAAGGTCTGCATCATCCAAAGAAGTTGTGTGCAACAAGATGCCACAGCCACATATTCTGCTTCAGTTGTAGATAAGGCAATCGAACTCTGTTTCTTGCTGAACCAAGATACTAATCTGGAACCCATGAAGAAAGCACCACCACTTGTGCTTTTCCTATCATCCACACTTCCGGCCCAATCTGCATCTGTGTAAGCATGAAGAGTGAGATCTGTATCTCTAGGATACCATAAGCCATAGTTTTGGGTCCCTTGAAGATACTTGAATATTCTTTTGACTGCCTGAAGATGAGTTTCCTTTGGGTTGGCTTGAAATCTTCCAACAATTCCTACTGCATGCATAATATCTGGTCGGGTACCTGTCAAATAAAGCAAACTCCCAATCATGGATCTATAAGTGGGTTGGTGAACTGCTGCTGATTCGTCATTTGCACTGAGGCTGCATCCTGTAACCATGGGGGTACAAACTGGCTTTGAATCTTCCATGCCATACTTCTTCAAGATCTGCTTGAGGTACTTGGTTTGAGACAAGAAAATACCTCCTTCATTTTGTTGGATTTGCAATCCAAGAAAGTATGTCAATTCTCCAAGTAATGACATTTCAAATTCTTTCTGCATAACCAAGGCAAAGTTCTGACTCATAGCCTCTTCATTGCTACCAAATATAATATCATCTACATACACAACAAGTATTAGCAATTTGTTATTTTCAAATTTCATATAGAGATTGCTATCTGTTGATCCTTTTGAAAAACCTTGTTTGTGAAGATATTTGTCCAAACGATAGTACCAAGCCCTTGGAGCTTGTTTGAGACCATAGAGAGCCTTTTTCAATCTGCATACAAGGTTTGGATCATTCCCAAGAATGAAACCATCTGGCTGCTCAATATATACTTCTTCTTCTAAGTCTCCATTCAGAAAGGCTGATTTCACGTCCATTTGGAATACCTTGAAGTTTTGAAAGCTTGAGAGAGAAAGGAACATTCGGATGGCCTCAAGTCTTGCAACAGGAGCAAAGGTCTCTTCAAAATCTATTCCTTCTTGCTGCGCATACCATTTACAAACAAGTCTGGCCTTGTTTCTAATTACTTCTCCATTTTCATTCAATTTATTTTTGAAGACCCATTTAGTCCCTATGACATTTTTATCTTTTGGTCTAGGAACCAATTCCCAAGTATTGTTCTTTTCGATCTGCTCAAGTTCTTCATCCATTGCTTTGACCCAACATTCATCTTTGCATGCCTCTTTCACATTTTGTGGTTCAATGGAAGAGAGTAATGCCAAATAGCTTGAAGCTTCTGCAATTCTTCTTCTTGTTTGTATTCCTGCTTCTTTCTGCCCCACAATCTGAGATTCTGGATGATTCTTTTGAACATATCTGGATGGAGTCTTCTCTTCTATTCTTGTCTGCTCCTCTGGTTCTTCTTGAGGTTCTTCTTCTTCTTGAGGTTCTTCTTCTTCATCATTTTGCCTTTGAGGGTAGCCTTCATCTTCTTCAATGTCTTCATGATAAACTTGCCTAGGAATATATCCCTTCTCATCAACCACTACATCAATGCTGTCAACAATTCTGCCAAGTCTTTTGTTGTAGCACTTGTATGCTTTGCTATGTGGAGAATAACCAAGAAGAATGCCTTCATCTGCTCTTGGTTCAAGTTTTCCAAGTTGTTCATCAGTATTCTTAATATAACATTTGCTCCCAAAGATCTTGAAATGCTTCACCGAAGGAGTCTCACCACTCCAGAGCTCATGAGGTGTTTGAGTGCTATTTACTCGGACATTTGTTTTGTTAAGAATAATAACCGCAGCATGTGCAGCCTCACCCCAGAAAGTTGCGGGAGTACCTGATTCATCAAGCATAGCACGAGCCATTTGTTGGATTGTTCAGTTCATTCTTTCCACAACCCCATTTTGTTGAGGAGTTCTAGCTATAGATAATTCTCTTCTTATCCCATGTTCTTCACAGAAATCGAAAAATTCGTTTGAGGTAAATTCCCCACCTCTGTCAGATCTGAGGCACTTAATTTTGTGTCCTGATTAATTTTCAACCAAAGCTTTGAAGGATTTGAATTTTTCGAATGCTTCATCTTTGTGCTTCATAAGCCCTAACCAGACAAACCTGGAGAAATCGTCAATGAATAATATCAAATATTCTTCTCCTCGAGGTTTCCTTTTCCTAAATGGACCACATACATCTGTATGGACTAGCTCAAGAGGTATGCTGGCTGATCCTTCCTTCTCTGGAAAGTTAGTTCTGGTTTGCTTTCCAAACTGACAAGATTTGCATATAGTGTTGTCTGGAATTTTGATATCTGGAAGACCACGAACTGCCTGATATTTGCATGCTTTCCTTATTTGTGAAAAGCTTAGATGCCCCAACCTCCGATGCCATAGCCAGTGTTCATCATCCTTGCTCAAATAGCATTGTTGTGGTCCTTTTTCAAATATGTATAGATTATTTGGAGTCCTTCTTCCTTTGATCACTGTTTTACCTGTATCAAGGTCACGAACACAACATCCATTTGATCTAAATATTACCTCTGTTCCTTGATCGCACATCTGACTGACACTCAGAAGATTATGCTTCAATCCATCAACATACAAAACATATCCAGCTTTGACCTTCTCTTTCAATGGAGCAACACCTTTTCCTTTTATGGCTGCAGAGATATCGTTTCCAAAAGAAACTTTCATCCCCTTTTCTAATGCGGTATATGACTCAAGCTATCCCACATCTTTCTGGTTGCGGTTCCTTTATTCTCCATGTTCTGACATTTGAGGTTTGTTCCTTCTGAGTTGTCTTCCGGAACCTGCTCCTGCATTCAGAGTCTTCATGCCCAAAGTTATTACAAATAGAGCATTCAACTTCATTTTCAAGAACCGAAAAGTTGTTATAAGTCCTTTTCATGGTTCCAGTCATTCTCCCTTGCTTTTGAGCTTCTCTAGTCATGATTGTCTTGTAGGCAACACATTGAGCTGCTTTGTGACCGAAGTTATGGCATGAAAAGCATTGGCCATTAAAGAAACTTCTGCGATAATCAGATCTATCATCCAACCGATTGTAGCTTCTATTCACATTCATTCTTGGAGCAAATTGGGAAGATTTTACCTGAGGCTGATTGTAGCTTTTGTTTGTCCTTAAGGCAGTTTGTCCCCGAATTTCTTGATGGTCTTTATTTGTTCTTGAGTTAAACTGTCCCTGATTCACCTGATGACTTTTATTTGGCCTTTGCTCGCTTCTCTTTGCTGCATCAAGATAGCTTTTAGAGGTAGATGCTTGAGATGTTTCTCCATTATATCCAAGACCTGTCTTGATCAGAGGACATCGCTGCACATTGATAATCTCATCCAAGGTTTCAGATCCTTTAACAAATTTAAGATTAATCGCTTCTTTTTTCTCAATCTCCTTTCTAAGACAAACAATCTCACATTCCAATTTTTCAGGATGTTTTTCCTTTTCAGCTAGTTGACATTGTAGAGAATCAATAATAGCACTCTTCTCTTCTAAGCAAACTTTGAGATCTTTCATTTCTTCACAAAAACCTTCTACATCTATAGCATCCATATAGTCATCATCTTCAAAAGCCATTAAAAGTTTATATCTATTACCTTGTTCATCTTCATCACTATTTGAAAGACCATCACTATCTTCATGAGTGTAATAGCTTTTCTTCTTTTCATTTTGTTTCTTGTTCCATTTAACAGGTTCCTTTCCCTTGTCATTCTTATCTTTGTGAGGAAATCTGGCAGCATAATGACCTACTCTTCCACAAGCAAAGCATTTAAAAGGTAACTTACCTCTGAACCTTCTAGAACCCCTTTGAAGATTTCTGACAAAATTTGATTCCTCTTCTTCATCTTCTGGCACGTGACTTGCTTCATAATAATCTTCTTTGCCTGAAGCCTTGAAGGCAGCTTCTCTTCTGTCTGATGGACCTCCCTTTCTCATTTCATAAGCGGTTAGAATTCCGTGAAGCTGAGACATAGTGAGAATTTGCAGATTTTCCTTTTCTTCTATGGCAGACACTTTAGATTCAAACTTGGGGGACAAAGATCTTAGAACCTTTTCAACCACAATAGCCTCTTTTATTTCTTCACCCAAGTTTTTCATGCAATTAACAATCTCATCTACCCTAAGGAAATAGTTAGCCACACTTTCATCATTATACATTCTGAGAGTCTCATACTTAATCCTGAGAGTTTGAAGTTTAGCATGCTTTACCTGTTCGTCTCCTTCATAGCTCGTGACAATTTTGTCCCATATTTCTTTTGCAGATTTATAGTGCATTACCTTCATGAATTCTGATTGAGATATACATCCCAATAGAGTATTGACTGCTTTCGCATTTGTTTCATATTTCTTTTTCTCGGCTGCATCTGTAGGAGTAGCTGAAGGAAAAGTGTAGCCTGTCTCTACGATGTCCCAAACTTCTGTACCAAGAGATTGAAGATAGGCAGTAACTCTTACCTTCCAATAATTGAAGTTTGTCCCATCAAAAACGGTGGCCTGATTGATGCTTCTCTCTCGTAGTTGCTCATGATGAACGATCTACCTTCAAGCGATCAAGCTTCTCTGAAGGACCTGCTTTGATACCAATTGTTGGAAATAATACTGAGAGGGGGGGTGAATCAGTATTATCAGATCAATAAAACCTTTTCAATGCTCAGAAACATATACGCTACTTCAGTTAAGTGAAACAGCGTGTACACGCTACTGTGTCTAAAGAAACCAGCGTATAACCATAATTCTTATAATTCAATCAGTTTATCTTCAGTTAAATGCATTAGGACATTATTCACCATATTAAGAGTAAACAGATGCAGTATAACAGAACATATCATCACACAAAAGCCACACACATGAACACCATGATATAAGGTGGAAACCCAATGTGGGTGAAAACCACCTGCTGCAAGTCGTCTCTATCTTTCTTTAATAAGAACTTCAGTTTACAATCTTTTGTACTGGTGCAGCCTTATACCAGTACGCAGGCTACAACCTACAGAAGGCTTCAACCTTCTCTCGTTCTCCAAACTTCCTTGGAAGGGAGCTCCAACCCCCTTTGCTCTTGTACTAGCTAAGATACTAGTACGTAGGTGCAGGCCTACAATCTTCTTTCCTTCAGGTACCACTTTTCATACATTTTCAGAATGGATATTCCTGAAGCACAGCATTACAACCTGAAGACCACAATTCGTTCAACTTTCACAACAGATCATTGAAGCACAAAATAACCAATACTAGCATCATCAATCTTTGAATCACTGAACCACTGAAACCCTGTCAACACCAGTCACCAGAACACAGAGCAGACTACAGAACTCTGCAATAACAGTCAGACCCAGCTGCCACCCAAAAATCAAGCTCCAAAAGATATACGCTACTTCAATGAAGGCAACCCGCGTATACACGCGGTTTTACCGAAGACAACCTGCGTACAAATCTAAAAATAATTTTTCATAACTTGCAGTTGTACCAGATATCTGTTATACCCAGAACATAACATTGTGTCAGTATGCAGATCTAGAAATACGCATAATCAACCATATAAAGATAGTTCATTTCAAACCATTTGATCTCGATCTCTCCTTAGATCTTGTTCTCCATCAACCGATGAGATCTCTCCTTAGCTCAGATCAAGCAATACATCATCAACC
Organism: Pinus tabuliformis; assembly: GCA_031772625.1. Taxonomy (NCBI): domain Eukaryota; kingdom Viridiplantae; phylum Streptophyta; class Pinopsida; order Pinales; family Pinaceae; genus Pinus; species Pinus tabuliformis. The sequence goes on from CM062809.1 coordinate 863,824,749, forward strand.
AATAACCTGCATACTGGATCTAATACTTCATCAGATATTCAAGCCTTTTCAGATACCTTTGCCTAATGATCTTCTTCTCCTTATATAGCCTTAGGCCTTGCTCAATACCTCAGGCCAAAACCATAGTAACACAATACCATCAACTTCAAAACTAGGGATCAACACGTCCGTCGAGACACCATGGTCCAAAACTATAGGCACAACTTCCAAGGAATAACCGCCATGGACCAAAGATAAGTTTTCCACATACACGCTCTTTTACTGAACCCAACCTGCGTGTACACGCGACTTGGTATATAGCGAACCTGCGTATACGCGACTTGGTATATAGTGAACCTGCTTGTATACGCGACTTGGTATATAGTGAACCAGCGTGTATATATTTTTCTTCATACTTGTAGACTGATCATCAATTCCTTGCTGCTATCCTTCTGCACTATGATTTGTTATCAGTGTGATTTTCCTTCAAGGACAACACTTGTCTCATAATGCCAACACTGATGGACACCAAACTGAAGAAAAGCACAACCTTTCATCCACAAACAGATGACCAAACAGAAGTGGTCAACAGGACAGGATCCAGTTGCTCAAAGGCTATTGTAGCAAGCATCCCAAACTTTGGGATGAACATTTGTGTTATGTGCAGCATGCTTACAATTGAGAAAAACATTCTTCTACACAAAGATCTCCTTTTGAGACCTGTTTTGGTTTCACACCAAGGTATCCCTTGGATTTTGTCTTTGGTAAAGACATAGCAGTTGATGGACATAGTGATGTGGACAAGGCAACCAAGTTCATTGAACAAATCCAAGAGATTCACTAGGAAATACAGGAATAGCTAGAAAAGAGCCAAGCCAAATACAAGGCAAGGCATGACAAGCATCGGATGGAGCATAGTTTCTAAGTTGGTGATCAAGTCTCGCTATATATCAGAAAGGACAGAATGCAAGGTGAAGGTAGAAGTTAAATCCAATAAGGTATGGACCTTTCAAGATACTTGAGAAAATTGTTGAGAATGATTTTCGCCTTGATTTACCAGCTTACATGCACATCTACTCAGTCGTTAATGCAGACATATTGAGACTATTTGAACCTTCATTAATTGAAGATCCCGAAGAGCAAAGTCAATTGCCTTCTATTGATGATCTGTTACCTGAATATCTCAATGAATTGTAGGAAGATAGAATTCTGGATAGGAAGGTGAGGACGACGCGTAGGGGAGATATTGAGTACCTCAGGATTGGACTCAAGGGTTCAAAGCCAAGTAGTGAAAAATGGATAGAGATTGGACAAGTGAGACAGTTATATTCTCACTTAGTCAATGCTTGAAAACCAACTTTTGGTGGTCCAAAAGATTTTTCAATGGGAAGGCCGTGATCCGAATTGGATCCTTAAACATTTCTCATGACTGTTTCAAAATTATGTCAGATCAAATCTTATGAATAACAAGTATCAGAAATGACCTCTGGACAATGGAAATTGTGGCCTGCACAGAACAACGAGGACCCTCGGTCAAAGCACACTGACCATTGGCCCATGGAGACCGCGCATGGACGCAAATTGGCAATCGGAAGCCCAGATCCAGAAATAGAGGCAGTTTCTGATGTGCGCGCTAATCGCGTATCGTAGGACAAAACCCTCAGAGAAGGAAAGCCCTGAGCGCTCGGTCACGAGGGAAAACAGGAAACCGTGCAGAAAATGTCAGAAGGCAGGTCCCGCGCCCAAAACGGTAGGATATCACGTGAAATTTGAGTGGTAAGTGGGTTGGACGAGTTTAGCGTGATGCCATACACCGGGCGACGCGTGTCCAGTGGATGAGAGAGAAAACCGCTTACATCACGTGAGTAACGGTCAAGCAACTTACCTACGGGATATAGATGGAGACCGTAGGATCTGGAGACTCTAGATCAACGACGAAGAATTAACTCGATGGATGACCAGATTCGACGGGAAAATAGACCAAGGCAGACAAAGATTTGAGGTCCAGCATGACTGATGAGCTGGTAGAAGGATCAGTTTCGCAAGCAAATCCTGGAGTAACGGAAATAACGATCGTTCAAAAGAAAACTGAAACTCAGTCTGTAAGGTGACAAGTGGCCACCTCTCTGTGTAGCGTTACACAGCGATGACGACGCAGAGCGGGGGGAGTTCCAACAGACAGAGGCAGGCAATCCAAACAACCAGGAAGAGGAAACGAATAGTCAGGGAACAGATTGGATTTAAGCCATGAACAGACAAAGAGCAGAGGGAACAGAAGTAGAGAAAGAAGCGAATTGCAGAGAACAGAGAAGCTGAGCTGACCTATAGAGCAAAGGCAGCATCGAGCAGACAGAGATAGAGAGAGTCCGAGAGTCTGTGAACTCCAGAGAGGGCTTGAGAGGTTCAAGCAACTCCTCTATGTATACCTGTCCAGTATTGAGTACCAAATTGGGCTCATACCATTGAGACCAGTTGAGGTCGAGATCCAGTAAGGGGGAGTCTATGTACTCTAGAGGCTTGGGGAATCCAAGTACCACCCTACTGATCATCATCTGTTAAGTGAGACTCAAATTGAGCTCCTTATTGTAAAATCTCTACTTTAAGACACAATAGAAAAGGCCACCACTGAAGGCTGGACCAGGAGACGTAGCCCAGGAGGATTGGGTGAACTCCTTATTAAATTTGTTGTGTTTTTATATTTTCTTACTGTGTTTCTCTTACTGTTTCAAGTGTCTGTGTATTTCACAATCTTATCGATCCGTTGCTTAAAATAACATAGACACACCCCAACACATGGGTCTGTAATACTTTCATTAATTAACTGAGATCATGCATGGGTGATTTTAGATCAGAGACAAATATGGAACCTTCCTTAAAACAAATATGATAGTAACTTCATCAACCAAAGAACTTTGCCTTCCTGTTTTGGCTCATACCTTTAATGGAAAAAGTGCCAAGGACATATGGAAAATAATAGAAGAATATCCACTCATGCATGGAAAGATATGCACTCCAAAATAGCAACAAGACACCACACATAAATTAAACCATAATTCTCAAGAGTACTCCACAAGAAAAGCACCTCTTTGAGCCACGATAGGCCAAACCAATTGTTGTTATAAAGTCATGATGCAAGGCACATAAAATTCATTAGCTCTTCTACATAGACATGTGCCAAAGTTCATCCATGAACCTATGATACATTGAGCATCAGAGGTCCACTAGCAACTCCTGTTTTCAGAACAAAATTTCAAGGAAGAGCTACACCGCCTGCTGGAAGATCATATAAAACACAAAACAAATTGAAAATAGAAAATCAGTCTGCAATCTGCCATCATAACCACTGGTATATGATTCCCTAACTCCGGGTTCTCCTAGCAATCCCTAAAAATTTTGGCTTTTCTTCACAAATACTATAGGATCCCATTATGATCATATGCAAATTGAAGCACCTACCGAAGTAACAAAAACCAACAAAAACTAGAGGCTTCTCGTTGATGAAGCAACCTCATGTATATCAAAGGTATGTGTTTCTACCAATATAATATTGTAAGCAAGTTCTCTATGATGTGTTCTACCTTCACCTAGTTTGCATGTCAAAAATATCCACAAGAAAGTCACATGAAAATGCTAACTGCCACACCAAACAATAACCAAAAACATCTGAATGAGCAAGTGCTTTGATTGCATGTCAACCCATCATCTCTCTATCCAAAACCCACATGTTTATATGATCTGTTAAAACTAGAAACTTGCTAAAAATAACAAGTCACCCAAAATCAAAGAATACCCTATTGAAGAACTTTAATTTCCATGCATGATGGAATTCCATGATGTCACGTGCATGCATTAGAAGCTGCTGAAAATGGATTTTTTTGTCCCTTCATGAAAAATTAAATGTGAATATAGTGATATCCTAATGTAAATCCTAAAGAAATTTCAATTTGAAAACTCAACCTGATCTAAAACCATGAAACCGAAGAGTATGCTAATGAACATGCTAGATAATTAACACTAAATATGTATATGACAAATTCATCATTAGCAGGTTCTCTAATGTGAAATCAAGTCAAAGAAAATGCAAAATAAGTGGTTTTTATTATTTTTGCCTTCTATATGCAGACATCTGAGAACAATTCTTGAAAGTTGAGATTTCAGAGCTAACTTGTCAAATCAATTTCATGTGTGTTTGATTTGCAAGTTGAAGTCAAAATCACAAGTATGACACTAGGTCAAGTCAAACTGGAAGGAGCAACTCAATTTCCTCAAAGAACGGAGTCAAACTCAGGTATCAACTAAAAACATAGAATCATATGGTAACACTAGTATAAAATATATTTTATTTCAACTTTTCTTTCCATTTCCAAAACCAATTTCTTGGAATTTCTCCTATTCGATGCAATCTCCTAAGAAACTTACACCAAGTTTCTTGTCCTTGCTAGACCTTGACCATTCTCATTCAAGATATTCATTCCCTGCCATTTCCTACTCCCTATTTCCAATAACTGGAGTGTTGAATTTTGTAGCTATGGTCGATCTTCATAATTAATATTTTATCCTTCGATGTATTTGTAATGATAAGTATAAAGCATGTTCTTCATGATATTGTCAAAATAAAAATTATAAGGAATGTTTTTCATGCCCTTTTTTTTTAAAGATAAAATTTAAATTTTGAAATTTGAATTTTTTGCTCCAAGCAAGCCAATTTGGCCCTCCTCCTAGTCAAGTTGGCCTAGTCAAAGAGGCACCCATTCGACCAACCAAAATACCATATAAAGACACTTGTCCTCCATCACTTGGCACACAATTCAGATCACTCAACCAAGTAACTTATGTTCATCAAGCGAATACAACATAACTGACAAGAAAGCAAGTATCACATAATCATCTTATGTTCATCAAGTGAATACAACATAACTGACAAGAAAGCAAGTATCACATAATCATCTTATGTTCATCAAGTGAATACAAGCATCTTATGGACCTCGTGTCAATTTTGTACTTCATTGCTAGGACACGAGGATTTTTAGACTGCTTGTGGAGACTCATAACCTTAATAGTGCAAAAGAGACAACATACCCATAGCGAACAAAAACTATAATTTGTGTTCTACTAGCTGAATGGAAATGTCAGTTTTTTCTTTGGAAAGATATAAGAGAACAAATAAATGAAAAAAAAGAAAAAATCTGATTACAAGAACCATTCCTAACACCAATAACTCCAGGAAAGATTAAAAAATGCCAACTAATATGCATTTGAAATACCCACCCTCCTTGAAAGGATGGATATGAACAATCACATGAAAAGGAAAATTTACTATAGTTACATAAATGAGCCAAAGATACATTTTACAAAATCCACAAGCACATTTATCCTTCACAATTCTTCATGCTAACTAAACCTTACATATATATAATCCAACAAGTAAATTGTGTAGGGAAGGCCAAAACTTTATCCCAATATCATGAACAAATCAAGAG